>BOPP01000174.1:1613514-1643480 GCA_017312745.1 Gryllus bimaculatus
CGAAAAAATTACGCATGCTTAATTTTTCGGTATAGATTTCATCCAGTTTGACTACCGCGCTCCTGGCGGCAGGCAACTTAGAGCCTATTTTACACGATCATTTTTTCATCATTTTTCGCCGATACAGAAAAGATACAGACCAGACTACGTAATTTGTACGAAAAAATGAGGCATGCTTAATTTTTCGGTACAAATTTCATCCAGTTTGACTACCGCGCTCCTGGCGACACTTTACGGGACTTTTTCTGGTTTGTTATGCGTGTGGAGCGATATGTTAATTTTGTAGTTACGTGAGAGAGTTCTGATGTATTGAATTGTAATGTGAAGTGGTTATGTAGAGAGAAATAAAGTATGTACTGTATTCTAATATTGTCGCATCCTAATCGGTCCTAATATAAACTAACTTAATTTGTTACCACAGATTACGTACAACGACAGAAGTGACCGTGTAAAACGTGGAATCACTCTCATCCAGTTTCGGCACCGAAACATACTAAGTACAAACGAACGTCCTTTTCCCATCCACTTTCTGTACAGAAAAATGATGAAAATGACCCTAAAAACTGGCTTAAAACTTGACAATTGTATCTACAACCTGCAGCCACAACCTACAATTGGCAACAGACAAACCTAAAATTTGAAACCGCAATCTACAATCTGCAAATTGCAACCTCAAATTTGCAACCGCCATATACATCTTGCAAACGTAACCTACAAATTGCAATTCCAGCTAAAAACTCTCATCTGTGTAACTAAGTGCTTTCAAAGAGAAACCTCTTAACCACTAGCTACTCATATTACAACCCGCAATCAACACTGCACCGTTTTGCAGGTTCATATATGCTTTTCAAGAAAGTGCGTAAAATCAATGTGGTATTTGTATTCGATTATGTTTAACATTAAAAACTAATATTGGATATTATTTTTAGAACCTTATACTTCGACACTTTTCCCGTAGTTTGAGAATCAGCCCAGTGTGAAAACGTCCATAATTCATTCACTGAAAGCCTACGAATTGTGAATCAAGACGCGAATCGTCAACGACGTTAGAGCTAACTTATTTTCACTGTCAAAAACAGATGTATGAATAATAAATTATTACTTTTGACGTTTAACATGGCATTTCTCGTCCCTATTCTGAAGTCTCTCGGCAAATTACTGTCCCCTACTACAACTTGAAAAGGACATTCAAATTCATGGACCCTAAATTACTTGTAAATTGTGCCTATTTTGAATGATAAAACGTTACCTCTCAAAAGTCGTATAAAAATCAAGTTTCGAGTAGTTTTCTTTGCAGAGAATTGTAGAAAACATACGTTTTAATGTGCCCTTTTCTTGTGTTCGATCTAAACTATTGACGATAGTATTATAAAAGAGACTTACTAGATACGTATTAAAGTCAGGAAGTCCATTGCAGCCCAGAAAAATAGTATCTAAATTACTTGTAAACTCTTAAACGTTGACAGTTTCGTAATATTACGTTAATCAAATTATTATTTGATTCAAATTCCATGTGGCTGTCATACTGGTCATTTTGTTCATGCTGTTGACCACAAAACAAGTGCAATTTTCAGCCGAGTTCAGCGTTCGGAGGGGAGCGAAAACTGCTACAGATGAATGTAAGAATGTAAAGAAGACAATGATTTGAATCCATTCTGTTTAGAATACATTGGGACCGAGAAAAACGGTATGTGGATAGGTAAAAATTAGAAGTGTGTAAAAAAAAGGTTTTTGGTGAAATGGGAAGAAGGGGAGAGGTTACAGCTGAAATTGAGGAAGTTTTAGTGTTTCTTGTTCCTAAACATTCCACACAGTGGGTGCAACATTTGCGAAAATGTTTTACATTTTTACTCTGCGATAGTCATTGCCTAGTCATTGAATAACATCTCCAACTATTTATCTGAATATCGTATTATCTGAATACGTGAAAGCACAACGGCATGTGACGTCAGAAGCGCAAGTGAAATTTTCTTCAACTGACAAAATTATTTTTTATCATTTATTAAGTCCTGCTAAATTCAATGGCTCATAATGGTGACAAACTATAGACGCAATTCTATCTTAAGTTAAATGTCCCAGAAAAATTATATCTATTGCGTTGAATAATATCCCAAATTATTTCTCAAAAGTTTGTTTTTTGAATACCATATTCTCTGAAAGGGAAAGCTATTCACATTAAACAAATTCAGATTGAAACACTAGATTACATAACGATCATATTTGCTAAGAAAACATGATTAAACACACCAGTTCCCTTTTCTTTGAAGTTGCACAGTGTATGTCACTACACAATAGCTTTGCAAGTCAAACTATACTAGTTTTGCATTCCCTTCAGTCCCTCAAACGCCAATGCATTTCGCAGAACTCCTCAGATTTCCTTTAGCGAATGCACCAAGGCTTCTGACGTCATAGTCGTGAGCGAACATTGCTTCAACGCAGGCCACGCCCCCTCTGACCCGTTCTTTCGAGCCCTCGCCTTTGTGCGCCCACAATGGCCGCCGGCCGGCGCAGCTGAGGGCTTGTCTCGGCGCTGCACAAGGCCCCCTGTACAGCTGTATGGCGCCTTACCCGCCAGCCCCGGGCTTTGGCTTTGCAAGGCCACCCGTAGACAAGGAAACACGCAGGGCAGCAGGGGTGCCGAGCCGGTGACGCATTCGCCAAAGGTGACGCATTGCATCAGTGGTGGATTAATACCAAATGGGGCCCTAAGCGACTGCAACTGAGAGGTGTCCCCTTTCCCTTTAATTGACTCTCCACCTCACGATATCTTGTGTTATTATCGTGCATTCTGGATTTATACATTAACATATCTGTAAAGAATGAACGCAAGATTTTATTTTATTACTTTTTTGACGTCCCGGAAACCGTGTAAACAAAAAAGGGACTTTGTGTTCAATAATAAAAAAATACAGTTTTCACGATTTGAAACTACTTACTTTTCTCATTCGGTATATGCTGTCATTGAATTTGTAAGTTATCTTTATGAGATCAAAATGTCTCAAAAAGAATACATGGTTACAAAAATAAAGAGTGTGACTCGTTTAATTACTAAAAAATGTTTTCTAAAATGTGTTTCATGAATTGGGAGGCTCTAGAACTCTTGAACATATTTCTTTTAATGTATAAGCCCGTGCTTAACTAAACCCACATCTTCATAATACCAAAAACATAAGACTCTCACTTAAAATAATAACTCTTTCGTATTCATCAGGTTGTCGCAATTTTGATCAGTTGGCAACTTATATTCTGAATGGTAGGACGCTCAAACCTGTTGTTTGTTCATTTTGTCAACATCTGTTTGTACTTTTATATGATTAGTTGCATTCCTGTGATCCATCATAATGCAGAAATGAAATGAGCAAAATAAACTATGAAAGAGAAGTGTGAATTAAGTGAACAGTGGAAAAATGAATTGTCATAAACATCACAATCATTGGAAATACTTTTCACATCATTTGCATTCTTTTGAATATTTTAACGCACGTACATTAATTAATTTAGTTATTGGATTGACATATCACTCTTCCTTCATTAAGCAAAGAAGATCCTACCTTACCTCTAATTTTTTACTCCTTCTACGAATGCAAGAAGGAAGAAAATGTCTTGAGTTGAATGGCGCATTTAAACTCGGAAGTAAAAGTGGGGCATGAGATGTAAAAGGTTGGCACTCCTGACGTACAGAGAGAAGCGGGGAAGGGTAGAAGTGAGAGAACGGAAGGGTGATGAAATAGGCAGCTGTGAAGGCGGAAGTTCACTTGGTGCACACAGGTCGATGCACCCCGTGTGAAAAGCAGAAAAAGGATGAAGTTTGAATTCTTCAATCGTGATGTGTTCCCTTTGTGAAACCATCTGGTGAGGGTGCAATTGTTTGCGAACATAACTAAAAGAATATTTTGATATATAGTATCTTCTATATATTAAGTAATGTTGAAGTTTAATTATATGGGATGATCTGAATGGTGAATATTAAGGAGAATGGCAGCACGGGTTATGCGCAATATATAATTCATTTTCTACAACCAAAATAGTAAGTTGACATGGGTAAGCTAAATATTCGGTTATGAAGAAAAAATTGGAAGTTCGTTGATTGGTACCATCCTGATACCTCCCAGCGAAGGAAACCACAGAATAAATAGATATATGCAGTTCAATCTAATGTAATTACTTCTTCAATGATTTTCTTCTGTCAATGGCTGTTAAAACCATACTGCAAACCCTAACACAGCAGGTTCATGGTCTTTCATGGGCGTGTTGTGTTTGAGTGGCGATGGATTGTCAATGAATGATAATAAATTATTTTGATGTGGTAACTCCACGGGTAGATGGATTCCGCAGAATCATTGAAGTAAGTTTTTGCTTACTTCAGGCAACTTCAATAGAAGTCAATTACGTGCCAAATTTGTTCCGGTATATATCTGTGTGTGTGTTCGCATGTGGGTGCGTGCGTGCGTGAATGCACGTGAGTCTGCGTGCATTTAGATGTGCTCTAAATTTTGTTCAAAACACAAAAGATTGAAAAATTGATGAAAATAATATGTGACAAATAAAAAAACTGACATATAATGCCGTATTTTGTGTACTAGTCGAAACGAAATTGGTTGGTACTTTATATGTAGATATACCGCTTAGAAGATCATTTCCTTTTCACATTTTTACACGCATTGGGCTGGACACGATCTCTGGGTCCAACCCAGGAATATGTGAATACAAAATATCCACTCCGACTTTTCATGTTAACGTTTTTATTGTTAATGATGTTACTCGCACATAACATGGATATGCAATTCTCAATTTACGAATTGAAGCCATGTAATTCAATATCCATTGTAACAGAAAAATACGACTCGAACGTACTTAATTTTTCGAAACAGTTATAACGAGCTTGGCAATATATATGGTTATTGATATTTCAGCCTTCTAATTAATGAGGATTGAAAGCGCCTAACAGAAATTTAAACATTCATACAAATTTCTGATTGAGTAATGATCAGTTTCAGAGTTTGTGTGTAAGCTGTTCTAAAAAAGAGTTAAAGCAATAAAATGAGATGTCATTAAAATGTTGAAAAGACAATAATGCTACGTAACATATAAAGGCCGGTGTGTTTTCCATATTCTTTAAGTTTTGATAAATATTGTAATTAATAATAATAACAAAAATAAAAATAATAACAATAATAATAACAATAACAATAATAATAATAATAATAATAATAATAATAATAATAATAATAATAATAAACATCATCATCATAACGGGAATACCCTTCTGCGTGAATCGAAAGGGTTGTGAGTTCGAATATCGCAAACGGCGTGAGTGTTTTCGTTCTGTGATTGTGGCATGGTTAGGAATAGCAAATCAACACGTATTTTATATTACTATACACTTCTACATTTTCTGACTCATAACCGCTCAATAGCGTTAACTATTGAAGCCGGCTGGAAGGTTGAAAAGTATAGATGAATATACGGGCGGTCGCGAACATTTAAGGCGGAACGCCGATATTCGACGGAAGGGGTATGGGTTTGAAATCTCAGAGACAAGAATATTTGCTTTGTTGTGGAATGGCGGTCTCTCCCGTCCTTCCTTTCCAACCTCACCTCACTGGTTCTGGGCAAGCTGGTGTAGAAACATTGGTCGTAAATAGAGTTCCCAGATGTGTTCGAAAGAAAAACCGGCCAAGTTTTTTTAATTTTTTTATTAGCTTATAAAAATTACTGAAACTAAAAAAGTTTACAATATAATTTTCTACTCACACAAAATGTAACTATAGGCTGGTACGCAAAGGGTCGATGTATGTTCAGTTTGAAAAGTGATAATGTACACACAAAATTAAATAAATTATTTCAAACCGCAGAATATTCTATCATAAATTGTAAAGCTGTAACTAGCGACTGCCTTGTGTCGACTGTACACTGGCTCTCGCGTTATGGTGATATGTGGGTCAGAACACTATCTACCTACCTATCTATCTATCATTTATCTATCTACCTTTCTCCTACCTACCCTACAACTACAATTTTTTTTGTTGGTGACTGACGCAAAGTCAGAAATTTTGAGTTAATATCTGTCGGTGCCAACCAAATATTTCACGAAATTTCTCTAGAACTGAACAATTTTTGGTCCTGTTTTAAATATTTTCTTGACAGGACAGACATGAAGAATATCGAACTCTCCGGTCTACAACCGGACATCTGACAAGTGATAACCATAGTTGTAATCCATGAAGAAGCTTTGCCTGGGCGGCGACTGTGAGAGCACGTTTCCTTGCCGCAGTTAACTGTGTGGGGCTGAGGCTTCTGGTTACAAGCCTTTATGGCCAAGGGCCACCAGGTGCGACATGGGTCTCCCTGACCACTAATACCGGAATAAGCACTGTGGGACATACGGGGTACGCTGGGGTGAATTAGCAAGGTACATACATTAAATACGGGCTCGTGGGGCCTGGCCCGTTGGTGTGATGACGTGGAAAAACCTTGATAAATACCACAGTAACCGCACTTTAAGTCTAGGCAGCCTCGGTCGTCGGGGGAATGAGGGTACACGACCAACAAGATAAGAGACGTAAAAATGTATTTGGTTAAGGACAGTGACGATTGTTTTAGAGAGTATAAGCATGATCCCACCCAGCTTACCTATACATAATTTATTTACGTCAACAAATAAGTATTATAATGGGGCGATAATCTGACACTTAAAAGAAATATCCTCATTTACAATTTGTTGGTAAGTGTAAAAACGCTCTTCTGTGAAGTTCATTGAAAGTTGTAACTAAAGATGATTCGCGATTCCAAGAAGGGACATTTCTTATTTATAAAGATTAACCTAATATGGTGGGATTAAGGAAAGTATTCGACGTCAATAACATTAAAAACTGTCATTGCTGATAATAAACCTCGTGCATAAGTTGGTTTACAAATTTCAACAACGTTCATTAATTCTTCTATATCGGCCTAATCAGGTTGAAACTATTTTCATGTTGCTGCGTGATTGCTGATTATAAACCTCGTGCATAAGGTGGTTTACAAATTTCAACAACGTTCGTTAATTCTCCTATATCGGCCTAATCAGGTTGTAACTATTCTCATATTTTTTTATTTATCTAGAAAAAAGAAACACTCGAACTGTTCGCGTCTTTGTTTGCGATGGTCTCCTCTGATCTCGCTCCGAAGGCCTCTTCTCTGGGAAGGCAGCGATCTGCAAGCGAGCGGCTGTTCAAGAGGTTAATTAAGTCCTCGCCCGCCAGAGTGCGCGTCGATCGCGCCTCTTGGATGCCGCACCGCTGACGAGCTTATCTGCGCATAACTCTCCTCCTCTCTCTCTCTCTCCTGCGTCTCCATCGTTCAGCCTGAGCCGAGAGAAGGGGGCCGAGATCGTAAGGAACCTGAGCTCTTTGTTGCTTTGATGGAGTATCAAACGAGGTTTGGTTAGAGTTTTAAAAGTGGAATATGAAGAATTTTAACACGTTTTACACCTTTCTGCAGCATCCTAATACACTGAGCAGGCACCACTGCATGTCTGTTCAGATGGTTTGACAGAAACTACCTATCAGAACACAAAGCAGCACTATGCCATTATTTGATGCATATGATAATCTCAGTAATTTATTTAGTAGTATTCATATTATGAGACTCAAAAACATCAGTTTTGGAAGAGTTAATTTTTTTGATTAGTAATGAAAATGGTTTTGCTTCTTTAGTTTATCTACCCTTCTTTTTACGATGAAAGATAATACAATTATTATTTTAGGAATATATCTGTCCTAACTGGTTATCCATAAAATCTCGTGGGGACTTGTTTACATGGATTTCGCTACAAACTAGACAATAAATGAAAGCCAAAGCCCTATCAAGCACCCCTTGGGTTAATGCTAACTAGCGACTCTTCTCACATAGTCGCTGAAATAATAACTCGAGCCTTGTACATTTGAATGTAAGATGTAAAATAACTGATTCACTATTATTATAATAAGGATATTATCAATGATATTTTATTATGTGATAGTTTGTGAAATATTCGAAAAAGTTTTTAAAAAATTGTAAAATTTTGAAATAGTATACCTGTCAAGCAAGATTTAATGTAACTTGATTCGGGTACCGTAATTATACTGGTAATCATATTTTGTCATCTTCGATACATTATTATATTTATTGAATCGATGTTCAAATTGATGGCAAAATATTAGAGATAGGTCAATTCTTTAATTCATGTTATAATTGCCATCGCATTAGTAGCTATTTCTCTTTCATTCTTCAAATACCATTAATATTTTCCTCCGTTGTACTATGTTTATCGTAGAGTAACGTTCGGTCCAATTACATCCATAAAATCTTTGTAATGCATACGACCTTGCGATACTGCCATAAAAAACAATTTATTTCTAATAACTATGACTACTTCTTTATTTTTTGGCAGGAAGCTAAATTGGCAGGTTTAAAATCGTTGAAACTCGTTTATAAGATGTGGGTTTTCCTAATTTTTATTGGCTTGCGTGTTATTATCGCGGGCGAAGACTCCTGTTTCGAAATTGGTTCGTAGTAATTACCAAGAAATCAAATCACATAACCAGTAAATAGCATGCTTTACATTCGCGGAATGTAGCAAATTGTGTCATTCGGCAGACGACGGACTTCATATATTTCCTGATAGTATTAGAGATATGATATATTATAAGTGAGATATATTATTTGTTATTCTTTAAAAGAATACAATGCACATATGTTAGAAACTATATCGTGTTGGAATTAATTATATTACTGTTTACTTTCCTTTAACAATAAATGAAACAAGTACTGAGAGGTAAATATTTGTATCTTGATGATCTTTTATGTTTATGGAAAATTGCATGATATGCCTTGATAATTATTATTTAATCTCAAAAAATTATGGTTAATTTGGTCGTACATGCTGTGTAATGAATGTTATTTTATACACCACTTTCAAATTCTTATTTTTACTAGTTTCTACGTAAGCTGTAATAAAAAATTACCGTAAGCCGTAAAATGCTTAACGTTCCAGAGAATTTATCGGTGTGGCAAGAAAATTACTTTCCTTCCTATCTCTATCAGTGTTTGGTGCTTATGAGGAATGTAGTTATTTAAGGTCATATACTGCCTGATGTTTTTGCTTCCCGGTGGCTTTCATGAGCAGCTTATTCCTGAAAAACATTCATACATGGAACGTGGTCCTTAAGTCCACCTTTGAGTGTTGGATAAAATATGAAGACGTGTTTTTTAAGGTTAATATTATTGGACACGCAAAGTTGCAAAATTGAATAAAATATAAAAACACTAAAACGAGTTCTGTACAATTGTATTTGTATACTCAAAGAGGTTGACTATCTAACTGATAAGTAATTTCTGGCTAAGGTAATTATACCCGTAAGTGTAGTATGTGCGATTATTTCGGGAAGTAGCGGTGATCATCCCCTATTGGATGAAGAGATCCAGCGCCGACCTACGTCGTGTTGCGGGGTTGAGTACTTAAAATGGCGCCAATAAGCTCGTAGTTGATGTGACAATAAATGAATTAATACAGTAAAAGCACACTCTATGGGGCAGAATTCCGGACACTATCAAAAAAATTGAAAGACAAATTTCAATCAACAGAAATGTGTTCTGGGATGATGTAACTTTCTCTGCTAGATAAATAATAAATGATGAAATAAGAATAAATGAAAGTGCAACAACCTTGAACGAGACGATCGAAAAGAAACAACTAAAATGGTATGACATATGAGAAGGTTGAAATCGGATAGACTTCCTCAAAAAGTTTGGAGTGGATACCAATCTCGAAGAGATACAGGGGAATAAGACCGAGAAGAACATGGCAATAACTGAAGCCATGGAAAAAAAGAGAAATGGATGAAGAGGATGTATGGGATAAAGAGTCATGGAAATTGGAATGCGAAAAACGGCCAAGGCTGTAAAAAAACGCTAAATAGATAGAGACATTCATAAAAAAGCTTCATTTAGCTGGGTAAAAAACATAGTGGAATTCCCGATTTCTCACATCAAGAGAAACAAATCAATTTTGCTGTTGTATTGTTATGGCATCATGTAACAACATGGACAAAATAGCAAGGATACAGGATGGCCATTTAATTTTTCTAAAATTTTAAATTATTTTCATTTCGGTTGATTCCGTCTATGAAGTGTATTATTTCATTAATATTGAAAACTGTAATTTTATTGATTCTAATTCAGTCTAAAAACTGGATTATTTATTAACAGAAAGCTAGTCGGGGTGATAAATGAATATCAGTGAGAACATTTTTTTTTTCGAAATGAGAATAAGCCTCCTTACTTTCAGAAATAAATTCCAGAAAAAAAAGATACAACAAAATATCAAAAACTGTATTTAAAACCTGCAATTTCCACACTCGGCAGGGTCACTTCAAACCCATTGACTGGGCTGCACTGAACATTCTTATCGACTTTCCCGGGAAAGAGCGGAATCGTTCTTAGCAACGCAACTGATTTGCATATACTGCACACGCGGAACGCATGCTAAGGGCCGTGAGCAACTTTTGACATTAGCGGCGTGTTTTTTCATCGATTTTGTAGCGCTAGGGGCTTGATTTATTCAGCGGTCAGTGCTTTGCACGGATCTGATAGCGTCTGGAACAGTTCACAGTATCCTGCAGGGGAGGTCGAAACAGTTTGCATACTATTGGCGCTTTCCCGTGGAAGAGTTAGTAAAAGTTTCTAGAACACTGAAATCGCCCTTGTGCGTTGGAAAAGAAATATAAACTATACCGACGCTAATACCCAAATCTCTCATCTATGAATTACAGATCAGTGTAGTGGACTGAAAATAAATAATATTTAAAAGTATTTCAAAGTAGTGCAGTGAAAAAGCAATTGTTTTAACTTATTTGCTGTCGAGTATTGACAAAACTTGAGTATATCTGTGTAGTTAAGTTTTAATATGATGTCGCCAAAACTTTGTCCTCCTGCTGTATCCTGTTGTATTGTAACACAGCAATAAGGTCAACATAAAACTCACCAAGGTACATGTGTGGTTTCAAGATCATACACTATCACGAAACAGGTTTTTGTTTAATTTCTTTAATTCGTAGGAAATCTAGTCTACACAAATTAGCACATACGAAAAAAAAGTATTCTAAAATTGTACTTTCTGAAATTGTACCTTCAAATATGAGTATACATGCAATTATGACTTTTTAATGCCGTTATCTAATCATGCCGTGACAATTTTTAATTTCGAAACTACATAACTATTGGGAATTTTAATTCAGAGTACAATCTTGTTGGTAAAAAAGTTTAATTTATAACTGATGAATTCTTATTCTGAATTGCAATGGAAAGCGATGTCTTTCTAGTGAAAGAATCCTCATTGGGAATTCTAGTATAAGTTTCAATGAATCAAAATTCACACAACAATACGATACAGATTAGTTGATTGATGTTCCAACGCATCGAAAGTACATACGTGAAGTAATTCAACTAGCCCAACTGATACGCCTTTTGTTGCACACTAATTCATTTATTTCCATTCATTGGTCTGCACGGAATTTCGTATTTCGCAGAATCGCATTTCGTACGGGTTGCACACACGTTCATTCATCGGCGGAGACCCCGCATTCTGCAGTGTTTATCTGAGCGGCGTCTGGAAGCGGTGTGGCGTTTCCTGGGCACGTGTCCCGTTCAAAGAAAAGCAATCTGCGCCCTTTGCAACACAACAGGCCAGCGGCGGCGCGGCGCGGCGCGGCGCGTAGAAAACAGTAGCTCGCCGACAAAAGGCAGCCGACCGGCGGCGACGCCGAGGGGTTGGTGGTGGTGGTGACGGTGGTGGTGATGGTGGTGAGGTTCATGGCGGCAAGCGTTTAACGCTGCGTGGGCGTAAGCGGACGGCGGCAGTGGAAAGAGCGGTGGGTGCGCACAAAGCGCGAGCAGATAAGCGCGGGGGCGGGGCGGGGGGGAGTGGTGGTGGCAGACGGAGGTGATGTCGGAGTAATAAATATTGTAGCGGAGATTCGCAGCGAGGGAACAACTGACGGCGTGATTTATGGGGATTGTAGAGATAGATGACGAAGGGAAGCAGTGAGCGCGGGGGAGGAGGTAGGTGGAGAAAAAGCCGCTACTAAAGTGAAATGTATTCAAGCCACGATCAGTTCCCAGTAACACAGTGACGAAACTAGGGATCCTACAACAGCACATACGTTTCCGCTTTCTTTCTAAGTTTTGGAAATCATTTTTTAAGATCCATTTCATCTACCTATGAAAGAAAATTGGAGCCGTTTTGAGAAGTTTTTAAAATAAATTACATTAAAACCAAGAAAAATTACGCAAACAATACTTTTTTTTCAATAACTGAAGTTTTTAATAATAGATTGAATTTTTTAGAACAAAATAAATTTTAGAGAAAAACGCTATCATCAATATTGTACTTTTGCAATGTTAATTATTTGCAATTTTCAAGAAGAGAGTTCGTCGAAAAAGGGACTAGCACCTATTTGTTTAGCGACCTTCCCTGAATAGGAGAAAAATACGGCTGTTTTTGAGAAAATTGTTTAAAAATTGCTTATATTTAACGCATAATTACGCAAAAACTACTCCCATTTTCGAAAAATGTCCAACACCTGTCGCCAATTTCTGCCGCATGTTTCCAATATATTATCTTTACTATGTACGTAGAAAGGCGACAACGTCAAAAGTAATAGTAAAAATCTGTTGTGTCCAGAATAAAACGCAGCGAATTGTTGAAGTACCTGAAAGCAAGGCTGGAGTGTTCGGGGTAAACGTAAAAGGTATGTAAAAGATAGGATCTTCAATTATGACGGTCGTTGGTGACGTCATCAATGGTTGTGATGGGGATTTCGGCAGTGAGGCGGTGTTTGTGAGCTCCGCAGAGTTGGAATTGGTGGGGATCGACGCCGGAAGGGTTGACGCTGGTGAGATCATCAGCGGCAGTGGCGATACGCGGTCGGCGGTAGCAGTGTCGCCGGTGGTTGGGTTGCTGCTGTTGGGGGTGCTCCAGGAAGGGTTGACTATTGGAGCCAGTGCAGAAGGGAGAGAGGTTTTGCAGTGAGGATTTCATCTGTTGTTTTGGGTGGGTTGGGAGAAGCCTGAATCAGTACAAGCAAGGGGCATGGACGAAGGCGTACGTCATGAAAGGGAGAGTTGTTTTCCTGCTAGAATGTCCTCAGTTGTTGGGGACGGATTGAGAGGAGTCTGAATAAGTGAGAGCGGGGAGGGGACTTGGGAGAAGACGACAGAGGTGGCTGCAGAAAGGAGTTAGAGCTGACGGCGGCGACAGTGAAGAACGCAGGGATGAAGGGGCATGGCGCGTGAGTCGGGCTTGTCGGGAGGGCGCCCCCCCCCCCCCAGCGCTTGAGGGCGTGGAGCTGTGAGGGGCGCGCTGGCCGCGTGAGTGGGCGTGGCGCGTGGGGCGTGCGCTGAGGGGGCGTGGCGCGTACGTGTGAGTGGGGCTGTGGCGCGTGAGGGGGCGTGGCGCGTTGGACGAGGGCGCGCTGGTGCGCGTGAGGGGCCGTGGCGCGGAGAGACGTGCGCTCTGAGGGTGTGACGCCGTGAGGGTGTGCGCGGAGGTGCGTGCGCCAATAAGGGTGCGTCCTGGAGGGACTGGATCGGCGGCGGCGGCCGGAGAGGGTCCTTGGCCGGGGAGGGGTTGTGCGTTGAGTGGTAGGAGGGAGCGTCCTGAGATGGCTTGTCTGAAAAGGGCATAGAGGGCGCCGGAGGACCATCTGGCTGAGAGGCGTGATGCGGGAGACGCGATGTGCGGACAGGCTCTGCGCAGATAGGGCGGCTGGGGGAGAGGGCCCGTTGGCGCGAAGAGGGCTTGCCGGGAGGTTCGTGCACAGAAGGAGCGTTGCCGTGCTGAGGTGTGGGACTGAGGCGTGGCTGGGAGGCGTGGCGCGAGTGACGTGCGCGGTTAGGACCGTTAGCGTGGAGGCTAGAGGACGGGGCGGAGGGGCGTGCGTGCCGGTGGCCGGAGGGGGCGTGGCGCGGGAGTGGACGTGGCGCGGAGGGACCGTACCGTGGAGGCGTAGGAGGGGGGCGAGGCCTGGGATGGGCGCGGCGCGGGAGGGGGCGTGTGCGGCGGAGAGAGAGATGATATTGGAAAGGGCGCGCGTACACATCCGCCGTCGCGCGGCACAAAGGGCGCAGCGGCGCCGTAAGCGCCTTTGCGAACGCGCGCCGCTCCGCGCCGACCGGAAACGCACTGTGGCCTCGCGCTTCCGGGTCGCCCAGTGTCACTAGGGAACGGAATAGAAGGGAGTCTGAAACGCATAAAAGCTGTGAGGATCTTGTACATGTTTCCGAAGCTACAGTGTTTTAGGAGATACGCAGGTTTATGGTTCTAGAGGCTGACACGCAAGGAAGGTGCAGAGGAAGAATGTTGAAAGAAAAATGTGCAAGGAGGCGGAAACGAGTGTAATCTGGGGAAGATGACAAAAACATATATATGTCAGTGCAGGAGGTGAACGGTGGAAGAGAGGGTGACGGAAGATGTAATGATTGAACTGATTTTGAAACTCGAAGGATGAAAATTGTGATTCATACAGTATGCACATGTACTGAAGGTTTGAAAAAATTGAAAGACAGATATTTTCAATTATTTTAATATATGACGTGATATTTTACACGAAAGGTATGATGACTGATGTTTGGTGATAGGGTAATCGCGAATATATAGGTGTGGGAGAGCATAATATGAAAATGCGAAAAAAAGTGTTTGTAAGTCATACATGGACCAGAGTATACATATTCTTACAGACGAGAAAGAAGAGGCAAAATACAACAAGAAAGTTTATGTTAATGTCATTTGAATCAAGTGGATGAAAATAAAATGAAAAAATAACGCTTACAATACTTTGTTCACGACAAGAACAATGTTCGTCTCAATGGGGAAAGAAAGCATCTGTTGGCAGAAGCCAAAAAGTAATAGTGACCAAGCCCATCTCTTAAAGTGCAGAGATATGACAGCACGGGGTCGGACATAAGCCGTACGATAGGCTTGGTGACTCTGAGCAGTCTAAGAGAGAGAGTGGTGAGGCGAACTAAGTGACGAAGGGATCAGAGTGTCTGACGGAGCGGAATAGGCAGACGCGTGGGGCTGTGATCCCAAGAGATGGCTAAAGCAGACGGCACTGCATTTGCAGCCAGAGAAATGAATGATTAAAAAGACAGCATGACAACAAGGGATACATTAGAGTTTAAACTTCAAGTGGATAGTTCAATGAAGATAAGAGTTTCGGTGGATTTAAACGCAATAAGGGGGGCCAGGGACTAAACATTATTTTTGTTAGTATATTGTGCATGGGATGTTAGTTTGCTAACAATATACCAGTAATCAATACTTACTCATGAAATGCGACATAAATATTTTCTTGTGAATAATTAAATTCTTAACAACATTAAATGTATATTGTATACGGAAGTAAACTATTATGTGATCCAACACATATAAATCATTGGATAGTTTTTTCATGTTAATTGTAACGAATTTTTACGAATTCATTTCAAGGTGAAACAGGTGTAACATTTAAGGTTGATCTTTGTTTCAGAAAATTGCTTTAAACAGTACTTTATGAATTATTTTCTGAAATTTACAAACCTGAATTGAATACATTTCTAATAAATTAAAGTAAATGTTATATAATTAAAGAATAAATTCCATGAATACGTTTTCTTTCCACTTTGTGGGAGGCACTTTTGTAGCAGGGAATAAAAATCGTAACTACAGAACAGAAACTACGAAAGGGTATTCATTGATTGATTATCTACGTCTCCAGACAAATGTCTGAACGTCACAAAAACAGTATGAAGTATGAATGACAGTATGAAGCGAATCCTTCGTTGTGTGTTTTAATGCTTGAGAATAAATAAAGAGAAGAAAAAATCTGCTACGAACCTAACTTTTGTAATTCTTTCTTTGTAAAGGGTAGATTATTGTTTTTACAATAATTTCGTTACAATATACATTTTGACGACCCTTGTAATTCTTTATTTGGAAAAAGAAGAATGAAGTTTTTACAAACAATTTATTTTCAATATATATTTTTCCCATCCCTTTTAATATACATTTTTCCTACACTCGGGGCATAAAGCAAAACATGGAAGTCGTGTGACAAGGGAAAGAAGGAACGATGCAATTGTAAGTAGGAAATCGGTGGTTTATTATCCTGGAGGCTTTGCATTCGCATAAGTGAAGATCAAGGAGATCAAGTACTTAACGTTCGTTTTTAATGCTGCCTCTCCCTCAGGAACACATCATTGCTAAGCACGAAAACTGTAATAAACGATCCGCTTAGAGATCGTCTCTGTATGTCAGTCTTCCTGACGCTGCTAAATGAAACATTGGAGAGAGACAGAGGGAGAGGCGATATAGAGTTGTAGCATGCGATACTCAGGGGAACGGCTAAGGGAATTTATGAGAACGATCATAGTCTCGGGATGAACATGCATCTTCGTTTAAATGTATTCTATCAGCACACATCTGTGACAACTTTAAGCTTACTTAAAAGTGTAAGGAAAGTTCAAAAATACGAACTTGTTTAAATTATTTATTTTATGGTAAAGATCCGAAGATAATTTCTGTTTTTAATAAGTTACAACAATAAAAAGCATTACCAGTTGTCTAGGTTAATAACTAAGGAAAATCCAACTTGCATGGTTTTCCAGCATTTCCGCCCGTTTGCGACTACATCACACCAGCAAGTTCTTGTAGTTTGCGCAAAAAACTCACAGAGATCGTTTACAGCAGCAGGGTTTATAACACTAGTACTCTGTTAATTGAGGCAGAGTGACCTTCACAGTTTTCCCGTTTCGCCAGACAAGGAAATGTTAATAAAACGTTCCACGAAACACTGTGATGCTCTGAGCTGGTTTTAAACGAGATATCTCCTAAACGCCCTGCAGTTCCACTTTAAATCTGTTTGCACACTTCATGGTTGGTGGAAACAGCATCGTACACTTTTCAAATATTCTATATCGTGCAGCGTTTAGGTATCCAATCCCTTAGATGTACAATAGCGATATTTGAACTAGCTAAAACAGCACGTAATTTCTCTCCTTCAGTAATGGTTATGTATTACTATTTATACCACTATTTCTCTCCGAATTAACACATCTCAGTCATCATTTTTTGTAAAACTCATTTGAAATCGTAGAACAATTGGTGCGAAAATTAAATAGTTTCAAGCAATAGTTTTGTACAAAACTTAAAATGAAATTATAATAATGCCATTTTTTTCATTGTATGCGGTGTATTCACAAACATATCCGATAAGTTTTTTGGCCTTACAATACTCTTCGTAAGATGTATGCGAGAAAGTAAAATAATTATAAGTTTATAAATAATACGATACTGATAGCGTTGGCAAACAAATGCTAATAAATCAAAAAATATATAATAGTAATTATTAAAAACTATGGTATTGTAATATTCTACAAATATATAAAAGTATTAGTTTGTATTACCTCCAACGAAAGGCAGCCGTAATTATCGCCTTCTGTTATCAATGCGGCGTTACAACATCGAGTTACAGCAGTCAACAATGACTGCTCATCTATTCGTTTTCAAATTTAACACAATAAAAGTACACAATTAACAATGAAGTAACATAAATATAATTATAATAAATAATAATAAAATGAAATAAAACATTATATACAAATTCTAAAGTACGTAGAATCCAACTGCGTATATTGGGAGCGGGAGACATATTTGTCGCCAAATTGCCCAAAACTCATATTTTCAAAAAACTTACCAGGACGTTTTTAGAGATCTGTTTTTGATGCCGAAAAAATATATTTTTTTCAAATTTTATAAAATCGTTTAACCAACATGAGACCTAAACCATTTTCTTAAACGTCCTTTAGACTACCCACCAACGACATTTAATCAAAATTGATGGATCCACTTTTTCGAAAAAAATGAAAATGCCCCAGGGACTTCATGTTCAACCCCCAAATATAAATATCGGTTTGAAATCCCAACAACTGTGGCATCAGCCAGATCAACAGGGGGATATCAATTTGGTATAAACCGACTGAACGGTTTAGCCACCAGCGTTGTTCCTAGACGTACTGAGAGACGTTTTGCAGTCAGTAGTTTTTTTAGGATTCAATAACCCAGATTCTGGTTAAATCACACTTTAGATAATTTTGTTCTATATTAACCAATTGGATGAATCCCCTTTTTTATGCTACAAGAGCGCGATAATAAGAGTTTTTCTGTCGAAAATTCGCCGTTTTTCGCATAGTATTACATAACTTTCTCTACCACAGTAACGGTAGCGAGAAAGTAAAAAAAAATCCTTGTTTCATTCAATTCCAATGAACGTACTCATCCCCCAACTGCAATTATATTATTATTATTATTATTATTATTATTATTATTATTATTATTATTATTATTAATAATAATAATAATAATAATATTATTATTATTATTATTATTATTATTATTATTATTAAAATACTCTCATCAACCGATCAGATGGCTGAGATCACTAAGGCAGTATTACCGTAGCTGTTTCGGACCAGAAAATCGCGGGTTTGAGTCCTATCTCGGGCATGGTTGTGTTGTGTATGTCTGTATGTGTTTCATCTTCCATACCTGTAGAAACAACACTGGTAGATAAAAATCGGATCTCGCTAAATGCTGATTCCATGATATAAATTTCATGCACCTACCAAGAAGTAAATGCTTTTGAGCCCTAGTAAATGTAGGGTGCATGCACGCATGGTCCAAGTCGGCCTATTCGCGCGCAAAAAAATATTATCTTAGTCGGTAGCCTTTATTCATTCTATTTCTTTCAAATTGTATGTAACTATTTAGTTTTTTCTTCGATATGATTAATCCATTTCAAAAATAATTGTGTGCTTACCATTGGACATGTAAGAAGAATATGTTGTAGCCGATCATAAATCACAGGCATGCAGCTAATTAAACAAAATAGAAAGAGCACTGTGGAATACAGTACTACTTACTATAAGTAGGAAACGAGTCTTCGTTACACTAATGACTAATTTAATAATTACTCGTATGGTAAATTGATAACTCATAGTATACTGAACACTCTTCATAAACGTGTATTTCGATCATCTTTATATCGTAATTCTCCTATTACATTCGCATTATTGTAATTTTTGTTCGCGTTTTGATATTCGTGATATTTCATCCAATATTCTGCTTCTAAAAGTAGTTCGTCATATTGATATTCAGCTGAATTCCAGTTCCCTCTGAAGGCTGTATTCTTACTCGAAACGTTTGTAAATGGGGCAAGAAAGTGGGGTTGGCCCTTGTTATGTCGTCAGATTTATCCGTTTTGTCAGACTCCAATTTATATTGTTTTTAAGCCGTTTTCACAAATTATAGAGAACTTGCAACAAACCGTATATACACTATCTTTCTCAGACGACTGGGTAAAGAGCTTTTTTTGTTATGCCACAGTACAAAATACTTTTAGAAATGTATGTATTGGACTCTGATAGATCTGATGTTTATTATGAATGTTGTTGTTAATGTTGCCCCCTGTATTCATCATTCTGTATCATCTTCCTGTTTTCTCTCGCCATTCATTTTAATCATTAAGTAATATTTTCTGTGACGTCACATGAAAATTGTATTACCCAGAACCTCCATCCGTCCATAATGATTTGCTGATCCCTAATGAGTAGGCAAGAGAGTTGGGAATGTTCTCTTTTATCATTTACCATCCCCCATCCAACCGTTAAGCGAAAGCTTGGCGCGCATCACTTAACGAAGCAAGTGACCGAAAAGATTTACTTTGTCAATTTCTTAGAGTGGACCAGGGAGGTTCCAAGCTTTTATCCTCCATTAGAGAGTGGTATCGGATTTCAGTTCAGGCTTTTTCACTGTTAAGTGGAGACGCCCCTTTCCCCCTCCACCGATTCCATTGCATCCTTCCTCAACCCTATCGCCAACGCTTCTCTGGCATCTTCGATCTTTCTGTACAAAAGACACTGGAACGTAAGATCATTCATCCTTGTTCCCTCTCACTCGGAAGATGTCGATAAAAGAGGGAGACAATACATTTTTTGTAGGAGAAAGTGTTATACACAGAGATATTTTGTTTCACTTGAACGGCATAACTGTGAGAAAGTTGCAATAAAATCTATACGAAGAAATATGTTTCTATAAAATTCGTACATGTAATTAAAGCGCAAAGAGATGGTACTCCAAATACGATGAAATTCGTTCACCGTAAACTTAGCATGTTTCCAACACATTGCCTTTCTGAAGGAAATATTAAATTAGAATAATATTTGTAGAATAATAATCGAAAATAAAATTGACTGAACATTAAGCATGATACTGAGTATGTCCAAACAAGTAGAATATAAGTATATTCTTGCAAAATGCACTTTTGTAATACTTCAAAGAAAGAGACGAAAATAGAAAATAATTCTTATGATTTCGAACATGTATATTTAAATAAAAAAGTTTTAAAAAATGTAATTGTATTTATCGTGTACAGGTCGAATATTTAACCAGAAAATATATCAATAAATTATCAGACAAAAGTGAGATATTAGAAAATTAATACTATTTTCTTAGAGGATAAAGAGTGAGTCTTGGGGGATAAAGAGGATAAAGAAATCTAAATGCACTTTTGTGTTTCTCCATTTACAGTAAATTGAGAGGAAAAGTGAGAGAACCTAGAAGATAAAGAGTAAATAATAGTCTGTAATAAACCAATGTTATTTGGATCACGTGGAAGAGCTTTCAGATCTTTCAAAGAAAAAACAGCAGCCAAAAAGGTCTTGTCTGCATAATTCCTGCTTGTACGCCTGATCATCCTCTACATTGTGAGAAAGAATTTAAGCAATCTGTTTTGAGAATCTCTACCTTTATTTATCCCGAAATCGGCCGAACTGACAATGGCGCCGATAGGTGTCACAGATACCTTAAATTACATAGAACTCACAATTGCTGTCATTGCAGTATATGAGTGAAGTGAAATCGATTAGGCTACTGTAAGGAAATATAATGAATTCTGTGGTGAACATTTGTTACACCTCGTAAGTATTGTTTCTATCATTAAAATGTTATTAAAATCAATGAAATCTACAAAAAGTGCATTAAAAATGATGAAAAAGGTAAAAAAATACAAATTAGTCGAAATTTCTAAAGTGAAAAGAAAAAAATTACATTTCATCAAAATCCGCCCCCTAGTGCTGACAAACCACTGGCTGCCAGTCGAAGTCAGAGGGGGGTATATAGGATTCCAACACTGTTTTCATACAGCCTGCTTGCCTGGGAGCTTTTTGAGATGTTTTTACTGGGTGCTGGGTTGACAGTCGCATCTGCCCGGTTCTCCCGAAGTTCGCTTCCACCGTCGCGGCGTTTCTTTCTCGTCGCCAAAGCAACGCGCGCGTGGACCCCAATTCTCCCCCTTCGTCCCAATAGTGTCTGCAGGAACGACGAACACGCTAGGAACGCGACCGAAAGAAACTTTCGCCGACCGCCGAGAAAGCCTTATTAGTGGTGCAAACTGGCGGGTAGAAATGCTCGACTTAAAGGCTAGTTTTGCAAAGATATTTGCTGGACTCGCATAATTTTGCCGCTTGTTTTGAAATAAATTAATCTCTTTTCGAAGCGGGCCGTTTAAAGATGTTGGCACTCTCATTCTTGGAGATGTATAGAGCGTTATTTACGAATTTAATCGTAAACTTTTTAAACACTGGTGGGATCAAGGAAATTGACAAATATCAAGGTACCTTCCATAGAAATGGAGTGAAACAGAATTAAAAGAATGAAGGTCGCATAATTTTGCCGCTGGTTTGGAGATAAATTAATCTCTCTTTGAAGCGGGCCGTTTAAAGATGTTGGCACTCTCATGCCTGGGGATGCATAGAGCGTTAATTAACAATGGTAAATGGTAAAATTTTTAAACACTGGCGTGTTCAAAGCAACTGCCACATATCAAGGTACCTTTCATAGAAATAGAGTGAAAGAGAAGTAAAAGAATGAAGTAATTTGCGAAGAATGAAGACCCGTTGGACAAATCACTCGAGATCCAGATTATTCGTAACGAAACCGAAATCAAAAAACTGTTGGTAAAAATCGTCATAGCTTGTTTTATAGTCTTTGATTACACGAAAATTATCTTCTTATTACACTATTCTATAAATTAGATAATTTTTATTTGTGCTTCTCTTATTCCAGCATTTACCGTGGGTGGCCTATTCTATCTCAGAATCTCGCTGAACGCTGAATACCTGGCGAAACGCCGCTATCTAAAATTCTGCGCCTCCACTTCATCACGGAGCTTGTCATATCCGCCACCTGCGCCACCGCAGTTCCGGGTGAGAGTCTGGAACTTCGACGTCGTATCTGCGGAGACCCCAGAAGCTGGGGCGAGGAGCAGAATGGGGACGCAGAGAATTAGGGCAATACCCCGTTCCTGTCCCCGGCGACAGAGACGGGAGACTGCAAGCGCCTAAGGGATTCTGCAGGGCTTTCGGCAATGGTTGGTAAGGACTACGTAGTGGTTGGGCTACCCTCTCGAGAGCGGTTATAGTGACGAAGACGAAGGCTGTGCCCGACGATGGTAGTGAAGGTTTAGTGGACGCGTCGGCTGCGATAAATTTGAAATATGAAGAGGCAAAGAATGATACATCGCTGGATAAGGGGAAAGAAATTATAATTACAATGAAACATCATGCATTTTGAAGCCTATGGATATATGGATGAGAGCGAGTGGAAGAGGTAGATATGACTGCTAGTATTGTAATTGAAGCAGCGATGGAAAAAATATTGCCAGAGTACACCATGTGACGATTAAAATGCGTCGATGAGAGGAAGGAAAGTGTGATGCCGGACAAGAGGATGGGAAATCTCGTATCAAAATGAACTAGCATCTTGAGGGGAGAAGGTAAGAATTCTATATAATTTTGGAGTGATGTTAAAAAGGAAACTGGCATAAGTGACGACTGGGCATAGTTTAAAACGTGTTGTTGGCACCGCGAACGGGAAAACAGTGGAAGGAAGATAACGGGAGAAGCCGGCGAAACACTGGCGGTATAAATGAAATAAATGGATGACATGAAAATGGTGACAGTTAGAGCAATGCCGTCGGGAAAGGGGTGCATTTAACGGGTTTGTTTGCACTGGCAATAGTAGTCGTGTGGTTGGAGATGACAGATGCGGAAAAATAAGGAGACTCGCGAGGAATCACATTTTCTTGACATGGAAGAAGAGAATACGGTGGGTAGTGACGGTGGTGAAGTTGACACGTATGGCGGAGTTAGCAACGTTGGCGCTACTGTGGCTGAAAAAGTTACTACTCCTGGGATAGTAATGGCAGGATCAAAGGTGTCGGTGGCCGTTGAAGTGTTGGCAGTAGCGGTGGTGCTGTCGGAAGCGGTTGTGAAGACTGTATCAGGGGTGCTGATGGTAGCGGCGGTGGTGGTTGCGATGGAGGTGGTGTCAGTAGCCTGGAGGCAGCAATGGTGGTACTGGCAACGTTGGGGGCGGTTGTTGTGGCGGTGCCATTGACATTGGCATTGGCGATGAATGCTGGCGGTGGCGAAGGTAGTGACGACGATGGAGGCGGTTCGACGTGGCGGCGTTGGCGACGTGGCGGCGGGGGCGATAACCGCAACGGAGGAAGCGGCAGCGGTGTGTGCGGTGGCGGGGAGGCAGCGCCGTGCCAGGGCGCGTCCAGGCGCCGGCGCCGCCAGCGCTTCTCGTAAATCTGCCGCCCGGAGGCGCCGCCGTCTCCACATCGACCCGCGACGCTAGTCTCTCCCCAAGCCTCGCCCCGCTCCGCCCCTCTCCGCCCCTCCCACCCTCACAGCCGCCCCACGCCGCCTCGACCAGCCCAGTCTCCTTCCCCGCCGCCGCTCGCGCTGCTCGCCCCTCTCCAACTCGCTCTACGGCCGCTCTACCCGTCTCCTCTCCGCTTCCGCCCGCTCCTCCCCACTCCGCCCCGCTCCGGCCAGCCCCGTTCTCCGCCCCGTTCCGGCCCCACCCGCTTACGCTCCATCGCAGCCCCGCGACCGCCACGCGTAAAAAGCCCCCCCCGCCCCCCCCTTCCAGACCCCCTCAGACGCTCATTCGACCCCGTAGACGCAACGCTACCCTCACCAGACGCTCAGACCACCCGCTCAGACCCGCTCAGACGCCACGCTCAGACCCATCGCTCAGACCCACCTCCGACTCATCCGCTCAGATCCTCCGCTCAGACCCCGTCAGACCCCCGCTCAGACCCCCGCTCAGACCCGTCAGACGCCCTGCTCAGACCCCCGCTCAACCCCGCTCAGACCCACGCCTCAGACCCACGCTCAGATCCCCTTCTGACCCCGTCTCAAGACCCACTTCAGCCCGCTCAGACCCCGCTCAGACCCCGCTCAGACCCGTCAGACAGCACCCGGCTCAGACCCGCCAGACCCCCGCTCAGACCCCACGCTCAGACCCCTCTCAGACCCACTCTCAGACCCACTCTCAGACCACTCTCAGACCCACTCTCAGACCCCGCTCACCCCGATCAGCCCGCCTGACTCCCGCCATGCCGCCGTCCGTTTTCTTTCGGCCCGCATTCCTCCGCATCCCATTCCGCCCGCCCGGCCTGTCGTATCGCCCGCACAAGGCCGCGCTCACGGCTGCATTTGTGCCCGCCACTCGCCCTCCCTAAAGAGCGCGCTCGATGGAAGTGCGCTCTCGACGGAGAGCAGGGCTCGCCGCAGGCGTTGCGATCCGCATCCGCTAAGCTCAGCGCCTCCTTTTAATCCGTTCGCCACTGCGGCTCTGGCCTCTTTGCAGGTCGCCTGCTAGCTCCCTTTTCCTACAATTCAAAGTGTTGCATTCAAACGCCTGTGCCTTAACTATTGTGTCAATTGTGTTTTCGGTTTCCATTGACAGATATGTCCAAAATTGTGATTCCTTTAAATAATGCAAGCAAGGCAGCACAGTAAGAAACTATGTTCTCTGATTCTTTCATTTCAGGATGTTGTATATATATGAAAAGCTAAGGTACGTTATCTTATTAATTGTTATGGTGATGCATTAAGAAGGATAGACTCGTACGGCTACTAAGTTTTTCCTTTATCTTTATTCCTTTCAATGCTGATTTATTTATCTTTGAAATTACCGATTCACCGACTCGTATCCTTAAACGCCTCTGATGTCATTGAGTCCTTTCTGCTATGCTTTTGTTCCCCTTCGAATTGCGCGCTGCGAACGTTCTCCGGGGCTGGGCATATTACGACAGGCCTGGCACCCCCTCGCCCCAGACAGCTGCCCCTATGGCGCACCAATCAAATCCAGCAAGTCGCTCTTGGGGTATTGCGGTCGCCTCTGTCAAGATGGGGCGAATTGGGCTGCGGCCTTCGTGGTGCGGGGCGGTGGCGGCTGAGGGGAGGGGAGGGGCGGAGGGAGGGAGGGAAGGGACGGACTGTGGAGGGGGTGTGGCACCCGCGGGAAGCTCTCGGTTGAAGGCAGTGCTGGAAGACAGAGTTGTGGCGTTCGGCGAGTGCAAATCCTTCTCTCTGAACGACGCAGTGCAATTCCTCCGATCTAGGGCAGACGAAGAGAGCACAAGGGTCCTCCTCGCAATATGACTAGATGAGCTTTTGGGCAGATTATATATATATATGCAGAGAGAGAGAAAGAAAGAGAGAAAGAGAGAGAGAGAGAGAGAGATATGTTAGTGCGGACGGTATATCGGTCGGAGGATTGGTAAACAATTTGATTGGATGAACGGATGGAAATACGTTTCGTCAAACGTTCATCCAACTCTACAGGCCATAATATACAATAATTAACTTTGTGTCGTGAAGTACCTCAGATATCTGAGGCATTTCAGCGACTAGTAAAAGGACGGCCTGTACAATGCGTTGACGATTGCACGAATTGACGGATGAAAGATCAACCGGACAGGTAAGATCTGAGCTCCTTGAAGTAAGCACTTTAAAAAAAGCACCTTGTCAGGAAGCTGGCATTCATGATAAAACGGCATTGGATTGTTTCTCAATCTGCGTGTATAACCCACTCAAAGGCCGACTGGATGGATGTATCATAAAATCCCTTAAAAATCTTCAAGAGATGTAGTAATTGTGAAGGAAAGATAATGGAAATACAACGTATCTTATTGTTTTGTTAATCGGTAGGTTAGTTAACGCCACAGAGTTTCAACAACTTTAACGTATGAACCGCCCACACACGCATTGATTATCCAACTTTGTCCGCGCGAATCGCGTAAATTTCACACTGTGTGCTCAAACTCACGCGACTATCTCCAGCCTCAATTGTTGACTTAGGCGGTTGGGAACTAACTTCTAATGGAGACGACTGTTTTCATACCCTAATGGAGGCATTAGTATTCCCAGTGGCCGCTTTTCGCTCTGAGGTAATATCCAATACGTTGGCTCCGGCTCAGGAGTCATCGGAAAAATTGACGGGAGCAAATTGCGTTCAGATGTCCTGGTTGAGATGCAATTTGCTTATTAAATTGAAATGGACGAACAATTGGAGACGTCATAAAGAGCCTCAATTTCAGTTCCTTGCCGCAAACTTGGGAAATCGATAGAAACGAAATAATTTTTTTCGGCTACTTACTTGTAGTAAAGTGTACGTATTTACAGAAGAACATTTTGTTGATCAGTCAAACAAAACAGTTAATTTTAAATTCACTCAGACGCTTAAGCATTATATAATTTGAATGCTTTTAGCAAATTAAATTATCATATTGATGGAATTTGTAACTAATTCCCATTGAATTACTATTAGCTTTCCATTACATTGGGAAATGCCGTATTTTAATACTCTGTAAGTATCAGCTTCCCAGAAGAAATCTTCATACATAAATACTTTTTATGGTGGAGGTTTGGAACAAGAAATACCTTTTTTAATATGATTCATATTATTCAAATAAAACAGGTAGTTGTTACAATTATATTTTGAATATTTACACTTAACAAAGTCATATTTCACATTATTATTACAATTGAGACAGATGTTACAGAACATCAACCTCGTCATTTAATATAGTATTCTTTACGGAATACGTGAACGGAGATTGAAATTAAATCCGAACAATTATATTGTTGTATGGTTTAATTGAATTAATGTATGATAGTGTTACAAGGCGGCAATTTTTTAAGGATAAAATCTCCTCTATTGATTTTGTTTATTATATATTTTATTCTAGATCCGTATTTCGCTAGTCAATTCAAATATTATTCAGTCTCGTTTATGTATACCCTAGCGTTGACGAAACTATTTCAAACGATATATGTAATAAACCTGTCCGCAGTTTTGTTGGAAACAATTCCAATAAATGAACTCAAGTTATCAAGGTAGACACAAGAAAAAATAAAAAACGCCCGGACAAATAAGCAATAGAACACATTTTGTTTCGTTGTCTGCGCGTTCACGGTAACAAAGACCTGTCATGTCCCGCCGGGTGGGCGACAGCCTTTGTTTCCGCCCCACCCTTCGGCCTTCGCGAGGCCGATAAGGGAGTTCCGGAGTTAGCCAAGGCAGAGCGCGTTGCTGACCATTTCCGTTGCGACCGCACAAAAGGAATTCGTGGTCACAGCAAGGACCTCAAGGAACCTCAAGGAACAGGAATTGAAGCTGTTGAATGAAAACGAAGTGTGTAAAATGCTTATCCATATTCTGTCACTTATAATGTAAGTTCATTGAATTTGTGCATATTCTTCTGACGTCAGACGTTTGCCACCCCTAACAGAGGTCTCTCGGTCGCTATTCTGATGCTAAATATCATCAAAACGCCTATTATATACCCTTCCAATGAGCGCCGTCGAGTACATTTGCGGTAGTGGCGTGATCGATAAATCCTGGTCTGGTACGTCTGTGACGGTAATTTTTGATGAAGGACTTTTTTCTGATATCGTCGTGTTAGAATCTGGCCGTTTCCAGCCTGCAAATTAGTCTCAATGCTGATTTTTCTGAAGCAAAATACACCATCGAAACTGCTCGCGGCTGGTGTAGGACATCACCGCAAGAGTCTATCAGCGTAGCACAACACACATAGAGCTGCAATGACTTACTACAGAATAATAAGTATCGTATGTGGACACATTTAATTAATGTGTCATAAACCTTAAATAGATCGCACAAACGAAAATCTCCGAAGATTGATACGAAATGATGTACTTTCATTTAATTGTCTCTTCCCAAAACAAAAATGCAATGTTTCGAATCTGATGAAACACAGATATAAAGAAAATAGTTGAATATCGCTTGCAGATCCATTTTAATTTCCTGATCGAGTACGATTTTATTTTCCAGGGAAGTATTGTCTAGGGGGAAGGAATTTCAAAAGCAAGGTATTTATGAAGTTCACAAATCGTGTATAGAACGTCAAGACGTAACATTGTAGCAAGTGTTGTAACTCTTGGGCCCGAAAGACTTGCAATGCGGTTGGACCCAGATAAAAGATGGCCTATTTTTAGGCTGAAGGTTTTGCGATTGTATGAATTGCGAGCGTACGTTTTTGCCATTGTCTATATAGTAATCATAAACTGATGAATATGAATTTGTTAAAGGATACTTTTGTTATTTAAGGTAACAACACTACTTGTATTTGGAATACACTTCAAGAAAGGGGATCCGGTAAAACTTTTGCACTTAATTCGTTACTCTTCTGATTGTGGCCCTACCGCCTTATTTTCTGTGTTTCATAAGTACGCTCAATATTGTCTCGAACCGTCCGTTCGTCCAGACCTCCAACCAATCTACAGTCCGTCTGCTGATCCCACCCTCCATCCACCCCCCTTCCATCCGACCGACCGACCGACCGACCGACCGACCGACCGACCGACCGACCGACCGACGGATTAACAATTTGATTGACTATCCAGCAGATTGGCATGCAGACCGACAGCCTCTCTGTCCGTTCTTTTGTTTGTTTGTGTGACCGTCTGCCCGTCCAACTAGCTGTGTGTCCGCACGAACGCTTGCTCTTCCGCGGCGTAACCGCGAGCAGCGCGGATTGACGGCTTCCGGCGACTCAACACTTCCAGCGGGCGAACAATGAAGGTCGAAAAGGCTCCTGGAGCGCCCATGTGTCCATTCTCTGGGAATTCTAATTTATGATTTTCAACTACCTCAAAAGCGCGTTTTCAATTTTATGTTATTGCTAAGTAAATATGTTACTCCATAAAAGAAATAAATGCAAATTAATAGGGAAAATGCCGCATGGTCGTAAAAGCGCTCTTAGCCCCGGTTTTAAAATTCCTAAACAGAACCTATAACATTATCCGCAAAATGTTTAACATAATATCGACTCTGATGGACTGTAAGAATACCTACTCTGTTCTCTGCGATGACTTGCGAATTCGAATCTCTGACAAGAGTTTACATTTTTATGGGAATTTTGACGCACTCAATCATGCGTTGTTCTGAAAAGAGGAGCACCCCGTCTGCGAGCATGAAGCACAGACGTTGACTAGGATAAAGCGTAGATGAGAGTGTTGAACGCAGCGAATAAGAAGTAGAAATCGACAGCGAAACCTAGGGCAATAGTGTTGAAGAGAGTGAGTGCAATAGAAGTGGGTAGATGGAGACGGGGAGAACGAAAGTTAGGATGCCACGAGGGGGTATACAAGCAAAGAGCAGAGGGAGAAGAAAGTCAAGCTCCAAGGTGAGAGCGAGGGCAAAGACAAACGTAGGGGCAGACGGGAAAGTAAAAAAGGGGGCTGGTGAGTGTGATGACCTGAGCCGTAGCAAGTCCAGAGCAAGACGAAGGCAGGGTCAAAAGCGAGGGCGCGGGTGAGGGTGAGGGGATAGGCGTGGGCGTGGGAGAGGGGATGGGCGTGGGCGAGAAGGTGGGAGAGGAGGACATGGCGAGGGCGAGGAGGAGGGAGAGGAGGGCGTGAGCGAACGCGTGGGTGAGGGCACGGGCGAGGGCGAGGGCGCGAGCGAGGACGAGAGCAAGGGTGAGGAGGGCGTGGGCGTGAGCGTGAGCGAGGGCGTGGGCGTGAGC
>BOPP01000174.1:1643644-1654377 GCA_017312745.1 Gryllus bimaculatus
AGGGCGCGAGTGGGTGCGCCAGCGAGGGTGAAGGCAAGAAAGAGGGTGAAGGCGAGAGCGAGGGTGAAGGCGTAGGCGAGGGTAAAGGCGAGAGCGAGGGTGAAGGCGTAGGCGAGGGCAAGGGCGCGGGCGTGAGCAATGACGAGGGTGTCGGCGTAGTAGTGAACAAGGGCGAGGGCTTGCAAATATGCCACTTTGTAAATACTTCAAGAAAGAGACGAAAATAGAAAATAATTCTTAATGATTTCGAACATGTATATTTAAATAAACAAAGTTTAAAAAATGTAATTCGTATTTATCGTGTACAAGGTCGTATTATTTATACCGAAAATATATCAATAAATTTTCAGACAAAAGTGAGATATTGAAAATTACTCTATTATTCTTAGAGGATAAAGAGTGAGTCTTGGGGGATAAAGAGGATAAAGAAATCTAAATACACTTTTGCTGTTTCTCCATTTACAGTAAATTGAGAGAGAAAGTGAGAGAACCCTAGAAAGAATAAGAGTAAATAATGATCTGTAATAACCAATGTTATTTGGATCACGTGGCAGAGCTTTTCAGATCTTTCAAAAAAAACAGCAGCCAAGAAAGCGTCTTGTCTGCATAATTCTGCTTGTACGCCTGATCATCCTCTACATTGTGAGAAAGAATTTAAGCAATCTGTTTTGAGAATCTATACCTTTATTTATCCGAAATCGGCCGAACTGACAATGGCGCCGATAGGTGTCACAGATTACCTTAAATTAATTAGAACTCACAATAGGCTGTCATTGGGCAGTATATGCGTGAAGTGAAATCGGGATTAGGCTATGTAAGGAAATATAATGAAATTTGTTGGTAACATTTGGTTACAACCTCGTAAGTATTGTTTTATCATTAAAATGTTTATTAAATCAATGAAAATCAACAAAAGTTGCCATTAAAAATGAGAAAGGGTAAAAAAAAATACAAATTAAAGTCCGAAATGTCTAAAGTGAAAGAAAAAAATTATACATTTAATCATAAATCCGCCCCTAGTCGCATCACGAAACCGACTGCTGCCGTCGAAGTCAGAGGGGGGGTATTAGGATTCCCAACAACTGTTTTCATACAGCCCTGCTTGCCTGGAAAGACTTTTTGAATGTTTTTACTGGGTGCTGGTTGACAGTCGCATCTGCCCGGCTTCTCCCGAAGTTCGTTTCCCACCGTCGCGGGCGTTTCTTTCTCGTCCCACTCACAGAACTATCTCTACACACACACCCCACGCCACCCTATACTAAGGATCAACGCGCGCCGTGGCCCACAGGCATTACTCTATAACATTCTCACGCGCTCATGTGAGTCCCAATAGTGTCTGCAGGAACGACGAAACGCTAGGAACTTGTGCGACCGAAAAAGAACTTTCGCGACCGCCGAAGAAAGCCTTATTAGTGGTGCAAACTGGGCGGGTAGAAATGCTCCGACTTAAAGGTAGTTTTGCAAGATATTTGCTGGACTCGCTAATTTTTGCCCGCTTGTTTTGAAGATAATTAATTCTCTTTTCGAAGCGGGCCGTTTAAAAGATGTTGGCACTCGCTCATTCTTGGAGATTATCGAAGCGTTATCTTACGAATTTAATCGTAAATTTTTTTAAAACCTGGTGGGATCAAGGGAAATTTCAATATCAAGGTACCCTGCCATAGAAATGGAGTGAAACAGAATTAAAAGAATGAAGGTCGCATAATTTTTGCCCGCTGGTTTGGAGATTAAAATTAATCTCTCTTTGAGCGGGCCGTTTAACCGATGTTGGCACTCTCATGCCTGGGGATGCATAGAGCGTTAATTAACAATGGTAAATGGTAAAATTTGTTTACACACTGGCGTGTTACAATAGCAAACTGCCACATATCAAAAAGGTACCTTTCATAGAAATAGAGTGAAAGAGAGTAAAGAATGAAGTAATTTGCGAAGATATGAAGACCCGTTGGACAAATTCACTTCGAAGATCCAGATTATTCGTAACGAACCCGAAATCAAAAAAATGTTGGTAAACATCTCATAGCTTGTCTTTTATAGTCTTTGATTACACGAAAAATTATGCTTCTTATTACACTATTCTATATAATTTAGATGAATTTTTATTTGTGCTTCTCTTATTCCAGCATTTTAGCCGTGGGTGGCCTATTCCTATCTCAGAATCTCCGCTGAACCGCTGATACCTGGCGAAACGCCGCTATCTTAAAATTCTGCGCCTCCACTTCATCACGACGAGCTTGGTCATATCGCCACACAACTGCGCCACCCAGCAGTTCGGGTGAGAGTCTGGAACTCGTACGTCGTATCTGCGGAGCGCACAAGAAGCTGGGCGAAGAGCAAATGGGGAGCTCGAGATAGAATTAGGGCATACCTAGTTTCCTCGCCCAGGCGACAGAGACGGAGACGACAAGCGCCTAAGGGATTCTGGCAGGGCTTTCGGCATGGTTGGTCAACGGACTACGTAGTGGTTGGGCTACCCTCTTCGAGAGGCGGTTTATAGTGACGAGAGAACGAAGGCTGGTGGCCTAGACGATTGGTAGTAGAGGTTTAGTGGACGCGGTCGGTGGATAAATTTTGAACTATGAAAGAGGGCAAAGAATGATACAGCATGGATAAGGGGAAAGAAATTATAATTACAATGAAACATCAATGCATTTGAAGCCTAGATAGGATATAGATTGGATGAGAGCGAGTGGAAAGAGGTAGATATGCTGCTATGTATTGTAATTTGGAAGCAGCGACTGGAAAAAATATTGCCAGAGTACACCATGTGACGATTAAAATGCGTGCTGATGGAGGAAGCGAAAAGTGTGATGCGGGACAAGAGGATGGAAAATCTCGTATCACAAAAATGAACTAGCAATCTTGAGGGGAGAAGGTAAGGAATTCTATACTAATTTCTGGAAAGTGATTGTTAAAAGGCAAACTGGCAATACGGAAGTGACCGACTTGGCAATAGTTTAAAGAACGTTGTTGTTGCCCACGCAGAACGGGAAAACATGAAGAGGAAGATAACGGGAAGAAGCCGGCGAAACACTTAATGGCGTAATACAATGAAATAATGGAAATGACATGAAATGGTGAAGTTAGAGGCAATGGGCCGTCGGGAACAGGGGTGCATTTAACGGTTTCTTGTTTGCAGCTGGCAATAGTATCTGTGTTGGAGAAGACAGATGCGAAAAATAAGGAGACTCGCGAGGAAATCACATTTTCTTGACAATGGAAGAAAGAATACGGTGGTAGTGAACGGGGTGAGTTGACACGTATGGCGGAGTTAGCAAACGTTGGCGCTCTGTGGCCTGAAAAAGTTACTACTCCTGGGATAGTAATGGCAGGATGCAAAGGTGTCGGTGGCCGTTGCAAGTGGTTGGCAAGTAGCCGGTGTGTGTGTCGGAAGCGGTTTGTGAAGACTGTATCATGGGGTGGCTGATGGTAGGGCGGTGGGTGGTTGCGATTGAGGTGGCTGTCAGTAGCCTGGAGGCAATGCAAGTAGGGTGGTACCGGCAACGTTGGGGGCGGGTTGTTTGTGGCGTGTGCCATTGACATTGGCATTGGCGATGATGCTGGCGTGGCGAAGGTAGTTGACACGATGGAAGGCGGTTCGACGTGGCGGCGTTGGCGATCGTGGCGGCGGGGGCGATAACCGCAACGGAGGAAGCATCCGAGCAGCGGTGTGGTGCGGTGCGGGGGCGGCATGCGCCGTGCCAAGGGCGCGTCAGGCGCCGGCGCCGGCCAGCGTTCTCGTAAATCTGCCGCCCGGAGGCGCCGCCGTCTCACAAAGTATCGACCCGGCGACGTCGCAAAGTCCTCTCCCCAAAGCCTCGCCCGCTCCGCCCCTCTCCGCCCCTCCCACCCTCACAGCCGCCCCACGCCGCCTCGACCAGCCCAGTCTCCTTCCCCGCCGCCGCTCGCGCTGCTCGCCCCTCTCCAACTCGCTCTACGGCCGCTCTACCCGTCTCCTCTCCGCTTCCGCCCGCTCCTCCCCACTCCGCCCCGCTCCGGCCAGCCCCGTTCTCCGCCCCGTTCCGGCCCCACCCGCTTACGCTCCATCGCAGCCCCGCGACCGCCACGCGTAAAAAGCCCCCCCCGCCCCCCCCTTCCAGACCCCCTCCGCTCCCCAAAAGACCCCCCGAGCTCAGACCCCCGCTCAGACCCGCTCAGACGCCACGCTCAGACCCACGCTCAGACCCACCTCCGACTCATGCTCAGATTCCAGCTCAAGACCCCTCAGACCCCCGCTCAGACCCAGACCGTCAGACGCCCTGCTCAGACCCCCGCTCAACCCCGCTCAGACCCACGCCTCAGACCCACGCTCAGATCCCCTTTCTGACCCACCCCTCTCTACAGACCCACTTCAGCCCGCTCGACCCGCGCTCAGACCCCGCTCAGACCCGTCAGACAGCACCCGGCTCAGACCCGCCAGACCGCCCGCTCAGACACCTCACGCTTCAGACCCCATGCTCAGACCCACTCTCAGACCCACTCTCAGACCAACTCTGCAACCCACCTCTCAGACCCCGCTCATACCCACCAGATCAGCCCCGCCTGACTCCCCCGCCATGCCGCCGTCCGTTTTCTTTCCGGCCCGCATTCCTCCGCATCCCATTCCGCCCGCGCCGCGGCCTGTCGTATCGCCCGCACGGCCGCGCTCACGCTGCATTTGTGCCGCGCCACCGCCCTCCCTAAAGAGCGCGCTCGATGGAAGTGCGCTGCTCGACGGAGAGGCAGGGCTCGCCGCAGGCGTTGCGATCCGCATAAAAACCGCTAAGCTCAGCGCCTCCTTTTAATCGTTCGCCACTGCGGCTCTGGCCTCTTTGCAGGTCGCCTGCTAGCTCCCTTTTACCTACAATTCAAAGTGTTGGCATCAAACGCCTGTGCCTTAACTATTGTGTCAATTGTGTTTTCGGTTTCCATTGACAGAATATGTCCAAAATTGTGAATTCTTTAAATAATGCAAGCAAGGCGACAGTAAAAACTATGTTCTCTGATTCTTTCATTTCAGGATGTTGTATAATTATGAATTGAGAAAAGAGTGACTCGTAAGGGCTACCTAGTTTTTCCGTATCTTATTAATTTTGCTTTTATGGATGATGTCTATTAATGAATGAGAATAGTACTCGTACGGCTACCTAAGTTTTTTCCTTATCTTTATTCCTTTCAATGCTGATTTTTTTATCTTTGAAATTACCGATTCACCGACTCGTATCCTTAAAGCCCTCTGATGTCAATTGAGTCCTTTTGCTATGCTTTTGTTCCCCTTCGAATTGCGCGCTGCGAACGGTTCTCTCCGGGCTGGGCATATTACGACGGCCTGGCCCCCCTCGCCCCGACAGCTGCCCCTTGGCGCACAATCAAATCCAGCAAGTCGCGTCTTGGGGTTTGCGGTCCGGCCTCTGTCATAGATGGGGCGATTGGGCTGCGGCCTTCGTGGTGCGGGCGGGTGGCGGCTGAGGGGAGGGGAGGGGCGGAGGGAGGGAGGGAAGGGACGGACTGTGGGAGGGGGTGTGGCCCCGGAAAGCTCTCGTTGAAGGCAGTGCTAGGAAGATCAGAGTTGTGGCGTTCGGCGGAGTGCAAATCTTTCTCTCTGAACGACGTCAGTGCAAGTTCCTCCGATCTAGGGCAGACGAAGAGGCACAAGGGTCCTCCTCGCAATATGACTTAAGATTGAGCTTTTGGGCAGATTATATATATATAATGCAGAGAAGAGAAGAAAGAAAGAGAGAAGAGAGGAAGAGAGAGAGAGATACTTCTTAGTGCGGACGGTAATATGGTCGCGAGGATTGGTAAACAATTTTGATTGATGAACGGTGGCAATACGTTTCGTCAAACGTTCATCCAACTCTACAGGCCATAATATACAATAATTACACTTTGTGTCGTGGAAGTACCTCAATATCTTGAGGCATTTCACGACTAGTAAAAGGCCGGCTGTAACAATGCGTTAGACGATGCACGAATTGGACGGATGAAGATCAACCGGCGGTAAGATCTGAGCTTCCCTTGAAGTAAGCACTTTTAAAAAAAGCACCTGTCAGGGAAGCTGGCATTCATGATAAAAACGGCATTGGATTGTTTTCTCATCTGCGATGTTAATAACCCACTCAAGGCCGACTGGATGGATTATCATAAAATCCCTTAAAAATTTCAAGAGATGTCTGTAATATAGTGAAGGAAAGATAATGAAATACCACGTTCTTATTGTTTTGTTAATGCGGTAAGGTTAGTTAACGCCACAGAGTTTTCAAACAACTTTAACGTATGAACCGCCCACACACGCATTGATTATTCTCACTTTGTCCGCGCGAATCGCGTAAATTTTCCCAACACATTTGGGGGTTTTTTTTTTTTTTTTTTGGGGGGGGGTTTTTTTTTTCGCGGGGGTTTGGGCCCCCCCCCCTCCAAAACCTCCCACGCGACTATCTCCAGCTCAATTGTTGACTTTAGGCGGGGTTGGGAAATAACTTCTAATGGAGACGATGTTCTTCATCCCTAATGGAGGCATTAGTAATTCAGTGGCCGCTTTTCGCTCTGAGGTAAATATCCAATACGTTGGCTCCGGCTCAGGAGTCATGGAAAAATTGACGGGAGCCAAATTGCGTTCAGATGTCCTGGTTGAGATGCCAATATTTCTTATTAAGATTGAAAAATGGACGAACAATTGGAGACGTCATAAAGCAGCCTCAATTTCAGTTCCGATGCCGCAAACTTGGGAAATTCCATAGAGAACGAAATAATTTTTCTTCGGCTACTTAGTTGTAGTAACAGTGTACGTATTTACAGAAGAAACATTTTGGTTGATCAGTCAAACAAAACAGTTAATTATTAAATTCAACTCAAGACGCTTAAGCATTATATATTATTGAATGCTTTTAGCAAATTAAATTATCATATGATGGAATTTGTAACTATTCCCATGAATTTACTATATTAGTTTTCCATTACATTGGGAATGCCGTATTTTTAAATACTCTGTAAGTATCAGCTTCCAGAAGAAATCTTCATACATAAATACTTTTTATGGTGGAAGGTTTGGAACCGAATATACACTTTTTAATATGATTGCATATTTAATTCAAATAAAACAGGTAGTTTTACACAATATATTTTGAATATTTAAACACTTAACAAAGTCATATTTCACATTATTATTACAATTGAGACAGATTGTTACAGAAACATCAACCTAAGTTATTTAATATATAGTATGTCTTTACGGAATACGTGAACGTGAGATTGAAGATTATCGACTAATTATAATTGTTGTATGGCTTTAAATTGAATTAATGTATGATAAGTCGTTACAAGGCGGCAATTTTTTTAAGGATAATAAATCTCCTCTATTAGATTTTTGTTTAGTTTGGATATATTTTATTCTAGATCCGTAATTTCGCTAGTCAATTTCAAATATTATTCAGTTCGTTTATGTATACCTAGCGTTGACGAAATTATTTCAAACGATATATGTAATAAACCTGTCCGACAGTTTTGTTGGAAACAACGCAATAAATGAACTCAGTTATCAAGGTAGACACAGAAAAAATAAAACACGCTCGGACAAATAGCCAATAGAACACATTTTGTATTCGTTGTCTCGCGCGTTCAACGTAAGCAAAGACCTGTCATATCCCGCGGTGGCGACAGCCTTTGTTTCCGGCCCCCACCCTTCGGCCTTCGCGAGGCCGATAAGGGAGTTCGGAGTATAGCCAAGGCAGAGCGGCGTTTGCTGACCATTTCCTAAGTTGCGACCAGCACAAAGGAATTCGTGGTCACAGCAAGGACCTCAAGGAACCTCAAGGAACAGGATTGGAAGCTGTTGAATGAAAACGCAAGTGGGTAAAATGCTTAGCATAATTGCTGTCACTTATAATGTAAGGTTTCATCTGATTTGTGCATATTCTTCTGACGTCAGACGTTTGCCACCCCTAACAGAGGTCTCTCCGGTCGCTATTCTGATGTAAATATCATCAAAAACGCCTATTATAATACCTCTTCCAATGAGAGCGGTCGAGTACATTTGCGGTAAGTGGGCGAGTGATCGATAAATCCTGGTCTGGTACGTCTGTGACAGCGTAATAATTTTGATGAGGACTTTTTTCTGACTATCGTCGTGTTAGAATCTGCCGTTTTCAGGCCTGCCAAATTAGTCTCAATGCTGATATTTCTGAAGCAAATACACCATCGAAACTCTGCTCGCGGCTGGTAGTAGGACTCAAACCGCAAGAGTCTATCAGCGTAGCACAACCACGCATAGAGCTGGCAACGACTTACTACAGAATAATAAGATTCAGTATGTGGACACATTTAATTCTGTGTCAATACAACCTTAAATAGATGCACAAACGAAAATCTCCGGAAGATTTGATACGAAATGATGTACTTTCATTTAATTGTCTCTTCCGCAAAACAAAATTGCAATGTTTCAATCTGATGAAACACAGATTAACGAAATAGTTGCATATCGTTTTGCAGATCCATTTTAAATTTCCTGATTGAGTAGCGATTTTATTTTCCAGGGAAGTATTGTCCTTACGGGGAAGGAATTTCAAAAGCAAGGTATTTAAATGAAGTTCACAAATCGTGTACAGATGTCAAAGACGTAAACATTGTAGCAAGTAATGTAACTCTTAGGCGCGAACGAGTTGCAATGCGGGTGGACCCAGATAAAAGATTGGCCTATTTTTAGGCTGAAGTTGTTGGCTATTGTATGAACTTGTGACGTCCGTAGTTTTTGCCATTGTCTATAATAGTAATCATATAACTGATGAATATGAATTTTGTTAATAGGCTACTTTTGTTTATGAAGGTAATAACACTACTTGGTAGTTTGGAATTACCACTTCAAAGAAAGGGGATCCGGTAAACACTTTTGCACTTATTAGTTACTCTTCTGATTTAGTGGGCCCACCGGCCTTATACCGGTGTGCCATAAGTACGCTCAATATGGTCTCGAACCGTCAGCCCGTTCGTCAGACCTCACTAAACCAACTACAGTCCGTCTGCTGATTCCCACCCTCCATCCACGCCCCCTTCCATCCGACCGGACGGACCGACCGACCGACCGGACCGTCCGACCGTCCGATCAAGCGGTTCGACCGACCGGAAGCGACCGAACCGGACCGATCGACCGACCGACCGACGACCGACGACGCGACCGATCCGACCGAGCCGACGACGACGCCGACCGACCGACGACCGGATTAAAATTTGATTGACTATCACAGCAGATTGGCATGCAGACCGACAAGGCCTCATCTCATCTGTCCGTTCTTTTTTGTTTGTTTTGTGGTGGGACCGTCTGCCCGTCCGACTAGCTGTGTGTCCGCACGAACGCTTGCTCTCCGCGGACGTACCGCGAGCAGCGCGGATCTGGACGTGCTTCCGGGCGACTGCACATTCCAGCGGGGCCGAACATGAAGCGTGCGAAAAGGCCCATGGAGCGCCATGTGTCCATCTCTCTGGGAATTCTAATTTATTTGGGAATTTTTTTTTCCCAAACCCCCTAAAAAAAACCCCCGACCTTGCAAAAGCGCGGTTCAATTTTATGTTATTAGCTAAGTAAAGTTTGTTAAATTATTATCCCATAAAAGAAATAAATGCATAATTAATAGGGAAAATGCCGCATGGTCGTAAACAGCGCGTCTTAGCCCCGGTTTTAAAATTCCTAACAGAACCTACTAACATTATCCGCAAAATGTTTGAACATAATAATCGACTCTGATGGACTGTAAGAATACCTACTCTGTTCTCTGCGATTGACTTGGAATTTCGAATCTCTGACAAAGAGTTTTCATTTTTTATGGAATTTTGACGCACTCAATCATTGCGTTGTATCTGAAAAGAGGAGCACCCCGTCTGCCGAGCATCGGAAGCACAGACGTTGACTAGGACTAAAGCGTAGATGAGAGTGGTTGAACGCAGGGGGGGGGCACGAATAAGAAGTAAGAAATGAACAGCGAAACCTAGGGCATAGTGTTGAAGAGAGTGAGTGCAATAGAAGTGGGTAGATGGAACGGGGAGAACGAAAGTTGGATGCCACGAGGGGGTATAGAAGTAAAGAGCAGAGGAGAAGAAAGTCAAGCTCCAAGGTGGAGGCGATAGGGCAAAGACAAACGTAGGGCAGACGGGAAAGTAAAAAGGGGGCTGGTGAGTGTGTGACCTGAGCCCGTAGCAAAGTCCAGAGCATAGACGAAGGGGGTCAAAAGCGAGGGCGCGGGTGAGGGTGAGGGATAGGCGTGGGAGTGGGAGAGGGGATGGCGTGGGCGAGAAGGTGGGAGATAGAGGAGGACATGGCGAGGGCGAGAGGAGGGGAGAGGAGGGCGTGAGGAACGCGTGGGTGGAGGGCACGGCGAGGGCGTAGGGCGCGAGCGAGACGAGAGCAAGGGTGAGGAGGGCGTGGGCGTGAGCGTGAGACCGAGGGCGGTTTTTATATTGGGCCCCCGTTCGAGGCGTGGAGCGGGGCGTGGGCGGTGACGTGAAAGCGATGGGCGTGGGGTGAGCGTGGCGGTGGGCGTGAGCGTGGGCGTGGGCGTGAGCGTGAGCGAGGGCGTGGGCGAGGAGGTGGGAGAAGGGGCGTGGACGTAAGCGAGGGGACGGAAGGCGTGGCGAGGTGAGGGTGAGGCGCCGACGTGGGTGCGCCAGCGAGGGTGAAGGCAAGAAAGAGGGTGAAGGCGAGAGCGAGGTGAAGGCGTAGGCGAGGGTAAACGGCGAAGCGAGGGTGAAAGGCGTAGGGCACGGGG
>BOPP01000174.1:1654402-1667055 GCA_017312745.1 Gryllus bimaculatus
TAGGCGAGGGCAAGGGCGCGGGCGTGAGCAATGACGAGGATGTCGGCGTAGTAGTGAACAAGGGCGCGGGTGCGGGCGTGGGTTCGAGGCCCGGGCGGCCAGGGCGGTGGGTGGCGGTGGCTGCGTGGCACGGGAAGTCCATTTGCGGCGCGCGCTCAAACACCGCCTGCGCTGCCGGCGCGCGCGTGCAGTTGACGCGTCCGCACACAGGGCTTCGCGGCCGACGCCTCGCTCGGCGACGGATTTGTTGACTCGCCGCGCTGCGATGACGCGCCGCCAAAGAGCCCCGGCGCCCCGCAACTCTTTAACAAATCTTGTGTGTTCATTGGGATACCTCGACTGACTATATTAGATACGTGGTTATTGATGAAGTTGTGAAGTTTGTCATGACCATTATTAGAACGAGAGGTATAAAATAGCAAACGTACGTAACCAGAGACTAGGAACCAATAGGCTGCGATTAGAAAGAATTAAATATATATTTAAATTTAATAATTAAAATGTGTACCAATATTTTATCAGTATTATATCTGATAAAATAATGTATTCTTAATATAGTCATCAATACACAGTAATGGATGTTGACTTCCTTTGTATTTACATTAATGGCAGCCATGTTTACATTCTGTCTAACTGATGCATGTATATTCGATACAAAACGAGCGCGTTTAGTCGATTAAACGAAAAAAGATATATCTACGCCATTAGTCAGCGAGGATAATGCGCTTCTGATCAATATATTCCGTAGGCAGTCTTAAATTTTATTGATTTGTATTTTACTTTTGCTGCGATTACGCAAACTCCTAGTTTCCATACCCAATTTTGTATTTGACGCAGAATCTTCATGAAGAGAATGAGGAATTTCAATTCAAAAGAAACTGAATAAGTCATTGATTTTTGGAATTCGTCTTATGTGTAGGTACGAGATTGCATTTAAAGTTTCGTAAACCATGAGGTACTAAGTTCGTGTGTCTACAGCATCTAAATAGCTGCATCCCGCGGTAAAACATGCACTACACATATAGGACTTTAGCAGTTGACGCGCCCCTGACCAATTACAGATTTTAGTTTGAATTTAGATTTAGATTTATTCAGTCAAAAAAACAACAGTAAAAACTGTATATGACGTAGGAGAAAATATTATCTGCACACGTTTTCTTGTGTTCCAGAATCCCTTCCCGTCATTTTAACTATAAATAGTTGAACGACGATGAAAACTTTAACATAAGTAAATAAAAATGAATTTTAAAAATCACAAGATTAGCAATATTAAAATATTCATTTGTAAACTTCATTCGTAAAATATTCATTTGTAAAATATTCATTTTCGTTTCAGACTTACAGAAAACTTATTTGCATCGGTAGACGAATTGCAAGTATGATTTTTCTTTGCATTGCTAACAAAATAGCAACTCGCCCTTACCTCTACTCTTACCTTTACAAGCAAAAGGAGAGTTCAACAAAACGTGCGCACATTTACGTCTAGAAGCAAAAAAAGGGGCCATCTCAGCATTTGCTAAATGGATGAGGGAAACTGGACAAAAACCTGGTCGAGATGGGGGTCAATGACCTAGAAGCTGAAGTACACTATTTGTTACAAACATATTAAGTGTTTAAAAAATATACAATTCAAATGTAAACTAATTCATTATATATCACTGTTTTAATAATAATAATAATAATAATAATAATAATAATAATAATAATAATAATAATAATAATAATATGCATTTATTAATATGACGAGGCTCGGGCCATCGGGAACGCTCTGCCGCCTCACCACAAAATTTCCTAATATTAAAATAAATATTTTTTTGATAACCTATAGCGCCATACAAAGCCGAAGAAAAGCACTGTAGGCTGTGTGGATCATTGATCCATTCCTCGACATTAAGGCTCTCTGCTTCCGTGCCGCTTCCGGGCCGCTATCGCGATGCGTGATGGCATGCGTGTCAGGGTATCCGACAGTTTTCCGCTTCTCTTTTTTGTTCCCCTCCTTCGTTCGCTCCCATCTTCATCCCGACTCCTTTGTTTTTTTTTCGGAGGGTGAGTGGGGTCGGAGGGTGAGGGGGCGTGGTGAGGGTGCTCCATTTGCGGCTCCGTTGATGCCTCGGCACACACGACCCCGCGGCAGCCGTCCCGTCACGGGTGATTGATTTATTTACGTTGCGTTGGCAATGATGCGCGAGCTCGCGCGGAGAAGGCTGCGATCCGTGGACCTTAATCCCGCCGTTCTTTCTCGCTGGTAAACTCCGAAATCGTGGCCAGAAATAAAGCAAGACATGGTGGAGGTTAATGGGAGGAACGGTGGTGGGGGAACCTGGAAATCGTGCAACCAAAATGAAAAGGGAATGGGAAAGGAAGAGGTTTTCTTGAACGAATACCGTCAAAAACATACATACATTTATTAGAACTGCAATTGGGTATGACCCGGTGGCAGTTAATGGCAATAATTGCGAAAATTACAACACTTACATTAATAATAATAATGATAATAATAATAGTAATAGTAATAGTAATAATAATAATAACAATAACAATAACAACAACAATAATAATAATAATAATAATAATAATAATAATAATAATAATAATAATAATAATAATAATAATAATAATAATAAATAATAATAATAATAAATAATACCTACAATACAGTACAAGACGAAAAGCAGCATTGAAAAGTGCATTGATCACGTTCACCGCACTTCACTTCACTTCACTTCACTTCACTTCACTTTTTTTTGCTTTGGATTACTTTTGAATTACACACTGACCAGCACTGAAATGTTGGAATATTTTCTGAAACTATTTCCAAATCTGGTTGCGTAGGCTTCCGGCCGGAGTTTATGTTGTCTAGGCTGTCCAGGACGAGCCGCGTCACTGACATGGTGGCTAACGTTTCTTTCAGGGTATTGTGGCCTTCTTCAGAGCTTACTGCTGGCCAGAAAACGCTGGCCGAAACGTTAGCCGCCATGTCAGTGACGCGGCTCGTCCCGGATAGTCTAGACAATGTTTCCAAACCTACTATAAGAATAGAAAAAAAAGGTTTTTATTATTTTCATTATCCACAAAGCATCTCTCTATTTTTCCCATATATTTGTGTGAAATTAAATGCAATAGTTCAGTAGACATAATCATTTTTTACCGATAGTCGTGTATATGATGAAAACATTTTAATATCCACTGCGTCTTCATAATATACTTCGTTTATCCTGTTGTGATAACTTGATCATTGATTCATTCATTCATTAAATATTTTTCTATTTATGTTACTCATATCTCGGTGTTTGTTATTTTGTTGCTTTTGACAAGCCATTGCCACCTATTTCTTTTTTTATATTTCTGGACTTCCTTATTTCCTGTTATTCTTAAACAACGAGTTCATTTATTTGCAGAATAATTTTCCTTTCGTATTTATAGCTCTTTCGAATTCTATATTTTTAGTGACTTTTAATCCTTTGAAGTACACCATCTCTCTCGCTCTTAAATTATTACAAAGAGAACGACTTTCATTACTTACCATATTTCCCCCCTCACTTATATAATCAATTAGTCATGTAAACGTAATTCTGAAGAAAATGAAATGATTTTAACCGGACCTAAAATAATGTTTGGCTCTTTAGACATAAATTTAAAAAAAGCAACGGATCATATCTTATACACATTTTATCGATATATAATTTCATAACGTGTGAATAATTTTATATATCGACATATAATTTCATAACGTGTGAATAATTGTATATCGACATATAATTTCCAAACGTGTGAATGATTATATATAGACATATACTTTCATAACGTGTATTTAAGGAAAATATTTTTCTGAACAAAAAAAAATTAAAATTCTTAGATTAACGAAAAGCAATGCGATACCGTTTAATTGAATGTAATTTCAAGTAGTAGTTTATAATTCCTTCTGAGCTGACTGCCAGATAATAAATATTTAAAAATACTACTGGGGAAGAAAGAATATTCCTGGAAAAGTTTTAAGGGGATGTGTCAAGCGCTACTCCAATGTTAAAATTTCAAATTTGTGACTATTTTTCTCAGACTTATTGGACCAATTTTTGCGTGAAAAAGGTGAACACAAACTCAGTAGATGTTAATACAATCCTACAACGTTTGTAAAAAAATGACATTTTTTAATGTACAGTTTCTGCGAAAATGGCGCAGATGTACAAAAAAATCACTTGCAAAATCAAAGCAAAAATCGAAACTTTTCATCCACATGATTTCACACCTCCCCTTAAATGAAAACTAACCGTGACTCATCATCTTGTTAAGTTAAGAGAATTTTATGAATATTATAAATGATACGAGTAGTATTCGTAGTCACATTTTGGGGTGTTAGTTGCTATATTTTTCATGTTACAGTCATTTCTTATTTTTACGTCATTGATATTCACGCTTTAATAGTTCGTCTGTGCCTCGCCCATCCTTTTTACGCATTTTTACGCATTGCATTTCGATTTCTCGTGAACCCTTTGTTCTCCAGGCTGAATGGTTTTAACACCTTCTCTTATATACGAACTAACCATGACTCATCTTCTTGTTAAGTTAAGAGAATTTTATGAATATTATAAGTGATAGTCACGTTTTGGGGTGTTAGTTCCTATATTTTTCAGGTCGCAATTATTTCTTATTTTTACGTCATTGATATTCACGCTTTAATAATTCGTCTGTGCCTCACTCATGCTTTTTACGTTATCGCTCTTCGCGTTTTTGACCAAGTTGCATTTCGATTTCTCGTCCACCCTTGCTTCTCCAGACTGAATGGTTTAACACCTCCTCTTATATACGAACTAGCCATGACTCATCTTCTTGTTGATAGAATTTTATAAGTGATACTCACATTTTGGGGTGTTAGTTGCTATATTTTTCTGGTTGCAAATATTTCCTATTTTTCCTCATTGATATTCACGCTTTAATAATTCGTCTTTGCCTCGCCCATTCTTTTTACGTTATCGCCCTTCGCGTTTTCGACCAATTCGCAATTCGATTTCTCGTCAACCCTTGCTTCTCCAGGCTGAGACACGCTTTCTCCGAGCCTTGGTGACGGGGCTTGGTCACCGCGACGGACGTGGTCTCCGGTTACCGCTCGTAAACAAGGAGATGCGCGCGCATTTCGGTGGCTTTCGCTGCCCCGTCGCCGCTGTCCGGCCTCGCAGGTCGATCGACAAGTGAGTGTGACGTGCGCAAATTCCATCGGCGGCAGGGCGGGCAGGTGAAGAATTTCAGCGATGTCAGTGGGAGTGTTGCACAAAAAAGACGCTTCTAGTTCCCTCTAAGTAACTGTTTTAAAGTAAGAGGAGAGTTTATAAAAAGGGTATTTCGTGATAAAAATAAAATCACACGAGTTTCTTAAATACATGTAATCACGATAAATTATAAAAAAGTGAGATACGATTTTTCAAAAACCAAATACATTTATTTTAATTTTAAAAGAGTGTGAATGGAAAAAGTAGCAGGATCAAGAAGTGTGATTTCTGTGCTACAAGAACAGACAGCTTCTGACAAAATGTAATTAACAATGTTTATAATGAGTATGTCCTTGACGGGATAGAGTAAAGTTACGTGTGCTGAAAAATACGTTTACATATGTAACGTTTACGATGATGAGTTAATGAAATTCTCTGTGGTGTATATGGTTTTTATTTTTTAGCTTTCATTTTTGGTATAATTACGTAGTGATTTTAGAAATTAATTATTCAAAATGTGAAATATTGCAATGTAATATTGTAATAAGCAATGTTCTCTCTTACTTAAGTGAGTAGGTCAGTATTGAAGAATAAATTAGGGATTGAAACTGGATTTTCTGACTTAATAAGGCGGTAGTCTTACATTAAAATAGTACCAACCGTTTACTTCTTTCCCACATGTTTCATAATACTCTAAAAAACGCATGCGATTCGCACAGCCCGAGTATTCCAGATAATTCTCTTCAAATGCGAAGAAGTTAATAGTCATAGGAACTATGAAAGCACTATGATTCTTCTCAGTATTTACTTTAACTTCACTGAAAATTATTTGCATATAAATGTTTTTTCTTGTACATATAATGATATGTAGTATTGATAAGTGACTCATTATATATATATATATATATATATAATATATATATATTATATAATATATATATATATAAAAGTAGTTACAGGGTGGAGTTAATTCAAATTTTTTGTAAAAGAAAAGTAGCAAGATTTTTTTAGCTACAAAAAGACCTCTCTAACGCAATAATCGATTTGTAACAAAAACCCTTTTTCTCATACGTAGTATAAACTTCAATTTTGATCATTGAGAATAAACATTCTTCAACATGCTTAGAACAATAAGCGGCAACAATATTACATACGTCGTGAAGCGTCCGTCATTGTGTGCTTGGAAATGTTCCACCAAAAGGAACGAAAACTCTCCATAGATACATCTTAGAATTTTCGTCCAAACTGACTCAGTGAATCTGTGATAAACTGAACTACTTTAATGTCATCGTGTGTGAGCTTAATATCACTTTGCAATATAATTATGCACTAATAGTCAGGTGGTTCAGTGGAGCATTACTGTGTCACGCATCGGGGTATTGCCGCCCAAAATTTAAAAAAAAATTAATTATATTACAAAGAATATAAAAATAACGAATTTGATACAATCGTCATAAATATCAAACTTCTCTTTTTAAATAGAAGGAAGAATTTTCACAAAAATATGGAATCGTCATGAACTATTAAAGGAAAACTATGAACAATTAACGTTTTTCCAAGAAAATGTATTATTTTATTTTCTCAACATTCTTCGCAGCTACTATAACTCGGATATATTGCAGACGCCTAAAGAATTCCAGGAACCATTAACTGCTGTTTGGCGGTTTGCATTTGGGGAAGACTTTTTCTCCGCTAAAAAATTCCAACGTTTCCTAAGAAATTACTAACTCTCACATCGATGAATGCGGTCTGAAATATTGTACCTCAAAGCATCAGTGGTCTCGCAGCGCGTGCAGGTCCTTTCTTCCAGTCTTCTCACGCATGAGTTTGGGGAAAATACGAACCACCCCAATGCCCTGCCGTTTCCAATTAAAGAGACTGCGTCCAGCTACGTTTGTTCTCGTTACGAAAATTGAGGGCAACAGTAACAATTGTGGTGAAAAACACCCACAAGTAGCGGAGTAATCTCATGCTCTGAGCGACTCAGTTTGTGAATATCTGCAAAAGTACACACTGCAATTGGTTAATATTTTGTAAATATAACCATATTGAAAGAGAAGTTTCACAACAATTAATATGTTTTTAACTATTTTCGTTATTCACGAAAAAAATAATCAAGAAACAAAATTAATTATGCTCTATTTCCATGTGACCTGTTAGTGACATTCCGCTTATTTTAGTTTTATAAATCCAATTTCTTTGTGAACATGTAAATCGAATATCATTCGCTTAAATAGTTGTCATTTTATGGCACTTTATGATGTTCCATGACACTTTTAATTTGGGGCGAAAGTTAAGAATTTAAATTGGGGCTGTGTTATTCACAACGATCGGAATGAAAGTACATATTTTGATAAATATTTATACTTTAATAGCGAAGCTTGAAGAAGCAATGATTAATCAACTTCCATACTACAGTTAATTTATGAGTGTACACGATTATTACGAGTTTGCATTGCGATTTAAAAGTGTTGGTCTCACAATTCACATATTCACGATGGATATATTAATATGTTTTTATAAATAATTTTAATAACAAATTTTTTAAACTGCATTGAAATTACCAAAAAAGGGTGTAAACATAAAAAAAGAAACAATTTTTGACAAAAATGTCGTAAACAATTAAAAGAAAACCTAATAAGATTCTAAATTGAACATTTCGCTTCCTTTTTTCTGTTGCATATAATTTTTGCGTTACACAAATATCGCATTTATTAAAATATTTGTGCTATGACTACCTTTTTTAAGACATTTTATTTTTACTTTCTAAGTAATTTAAACACATTTTATAATTTTTCAAAAATATAAAACTGGCGGATTGAAGTAACAAGATAGATTCGGCTGAAGACGTGGTAGAGAATAAGTGTTGCAATCGCACATACGAGTAACAATCAAGGGAGATTATATTGAAAGAATGCTCCAATTATTAAGGACATCAAGCGGAGCAATACATCTCGTTCTCTTTTATATTCCTGCTGCCATTACATGGTCAAAGGGTTTAAAAAAAAAGCTAACGTAGCATAACCTCCCTGAAACATATTCACTTTCGGTTCAACCAAAAATCGGGATTCGGTTGAAACGAAAAAAACTTTCCACTTCAAGATTACATATTTTCATGTCGCCGTTTGGTCACAACCTTCGGTCCAAAACACAAACGTTTACATTTTCTTGATACCTCCAGCCACCGTTCTATGGTAAAGCACGGTAGCTCGAAATCTTCCTCTCTCTCATGCCCCTCTCCTGCTCCCCCTCCCTTGCCGCTCCCTTCCTCGCTTTCTCGGAGCGGCGGGTGGCTAAAGGGACTGGACCGCCCGGCCTTTGGTTTTTTGATTAATTTGGCGGTTCTACTCTAGACAGGCCTGCCGTTTTTTCTTCGTTACAGTCCGAATAAAATGTCTACAATGATTCCCTACAAAATTCCTCGCCACTACCATGGAATGGAAAAAGGAATCCTGTCCCTACAAGCGCGTGCTTTGTCTTTTTCTTTGTGTCTGTGCCTGTCTCGATTCGGGTCGTGTTTGCACACAACACGTGGTATGTTACGTATTGAGACTCTAATGAAGTAGTGCAATATTCTTTATTTGAATGGATTAATTGTGTGCCTTTTATGAGTTTCTTTTTGATGAAAAAAAGTATATTAGCAATTTTTAACGACACAATATTAAATCAATCAAACGAAGAACAAATGGAAAATACAAAATAATATCTGATATCTTCAAATCAGAATATTTCAGAGGCAAAAGTAAACTAGTGTTAGAAAGAAATGAATTTGTCCAAGCAGCGAAAAAAAATCTGCAAGTCTCTAGTTTCTCTGGAAATTCTCATTAATTCATAGAAATCAGATATAAAATATTTCACAAAATACTTTTTCCCATATTAATTTAGTTGTAGTGAGTGAAGTCCAAAAATCACAATAACAGTAATCAAACGTACATTATTTAACATATAGGATTTAATTTTCAAAAATAGGATGTTCAATTCCAAGAGTACAAATATTATGTTCCATCTGGTTCCTTGAAGAAGTTCTAGGGAAAGTTTTTCTTTTCCTCTTCTCTGTTCCATCGGTTTATTCTAATTTGCAATTTCCTCAGAATCACGTCCATTGGTCATCCTCAGGAACTGCTAACTTACTACTTCGTCTTCTCTGATCGTTTGCAATTCAATGGGGTGCGTTGTGGGAGTCCAATTTCGGTGTATACAGTGACTTTCCAATTGCCACCTTAAGCATAAATTGAAATCAGGTAATGTGCGTCTTTCTCTTTGCATCCCCGAACATCCGCAATTGGCACTTTAAATCCCTCCCTTTTGATTAAACCGGGCGCTGTCGGAAAATTCAATAATAATAATAATAATAAATATAATAATATAATATAATAATATATAATAATAAATAAAACATCACTGGATCGTCCATTCAGAGCTGCATGTGCAAAAGACCAGCATTAACTAATTATAACCCGCAGGTTCATGATATATCAATCAAACACATTCGGATATCAAAGAGTCGAGTAGACCACTGCTATGTCCACTCAGTGAAAGTAAGTGACGCGTGCTATAATTAGGATAACCGAAAACATCGATGGTCTCACTGATCCCAGATTATATGAAGTAATTGATAACATGCCGATGTCAGACATCTGCCTCATAAGCAACCCTGTCTACGTGTTGCAAACCGAGATACGAGAAAGACATAATTAAATAAAAATTATATAATCAGAAAGCTTGAAGCACAATTTTACGTTTCGCAAATTTAAAGAGATTAAATGGCCACCACCAGTAACTATCGTCAGTAACTTGAATCGCAAAGTCTTGAGCCCTAAATATGGCAGCTTCACTGGGCAGATGCTGTACGCCTTCGAATTTACAAACACATTCTCTAAGTGGGTACGAATCGGTGACGGGCAAGTTGACATGTATACAATATTTGACAACCAAACACTTAAACTGATTGCAACGATAGAGGATAAACAAATATGATATTTTCTGTGAGGAAATTTTAGAGAGAAAAACCGGTGATTATGGAAGATATTGTTGTGATGTGCGACTCAAAAATGCAGTTACGCAAGGAGGCAGAGAGAATGTCTTGTTAATACAAGAGATTAGAAAATCTGCGGAATTTATGAGACATTGTATTATTTAAATATTATTGTTTCAACTAATTTTTACCTGGGACATATGGAAATCCACGGAAAACAACCAGCACTAACAAGAAGCTCCTTTAGAGTATTGAGACTCAGATCACCTGCTAGAGTTCCGTTCAAATATTTCATTGTATCTAAACGATTTCGAAGACCATTAACGTTATGCTAGGTCAAACGCATTTTCAGAGAAACGGAAACCAAAAGAGATGAGAAACATGTAATGCTATATTTTATTTAATTATTTCAAAAATCATGATTTCAGAAAGGCACGAAAGCTTACAATAATTGAACCACTCCCAAACCACTACCCGCAATCTCCATCTCTGAAACGTGGCGCATCCTTCATCTCAATAGAAAGTTTGCCATCTTTGCTTTCGTTTAAAGGCGCAAGTGTAGTCCATAAGCTTGCTTTGAATGGTAAAAAAGGTGCCTTCAATGAATAATGAACTCGTAAAGTGAAGACGAGAGAAACTTCTAAAATACAAGAGTTTGGGATATCAAGATCGGTCGTTGTCAATGTAAAAACCAAGACGTGTAAATAGATATCATATCTTCTGAAGAGTGGTCCCGTAAAAATTTCGGTGAAACTTCCAAGTCAGTAAAAAACGGGCAGTGGAAAACCCTCACGTAATTGGAAACACTCCGTATTTCGCGCTAAGTGTTGTAATGGCTCTTTCAGTTCCTCTGAATCTTTCCTTTAGGAAGCTGTTTGTAACGCTGGAATAGACTGTATATTTAACCACATGGTATCTTGATGTTATGCTGTATACTATGTATGTATGCTATGTATATGTACGGGCGCATTGCGCGACAGCCGCATGACACGTGCTCAGGCCTACCAAGCGACGTCCCTGCCTCGGCGGCCATGAGTTATGGGGGTACATGTGTTAGCAACGTTACATCCCAACACGCAGTATTCCGATTCTTCAACATGGAGTGAATTTCTTCATCATCAACACCACATCTATGGACAGCCAGGAAAACGCACACTAATAGTCTTGGGCTCGGACCCGAGAATCGAACACGGATGCCAGCGTGTGGAAATCGAGCACACTGGCGACGACTAAGCTTGTTAGCACCCCGTCCTCCTGCAACTGAGAGTAAAATTTCCATCGTCACACACTGCACGATCTATTGCAGGAAAACGCACACTATAGTCTGGGGCCTCGCCCGCGAGAATCGAACACGGGCCGCGGAAGTGAAAAGGAGCACGCTGACGCGCGAGCTAGCCATTTGGGTATCTTTAGTCGTGGATAATTATAAATTTTGTTACGCAAAATCCACAGAACGCGAAGCAGCCGAGACCCCAGGCGCAACAATGCAAGGAGTCCGATCTTTCTCCTCGAGCGGCGACGGCATACTTTGCCCTGCGCCGAGGGAGTTGCCTGCTTTTGCTTTTTGTGCTGGCGCCGTTGCGGCGCCGCGGTCGGCGAAGTTGTCCGCGCAGAGCGAGCCTCAATATTTGCTTTCGCTTTTGCTTCCGGTTTTGCTTTCAGAGGCCCCGAGGTCGCGGGCCGTGGCCTCCAGCCCGCTCTCCCAGAGGCTTGTGCTCAGTGTTTGTCGCGAGACCTACCACCACCCGTTAAAGGCTCGCTGCAAGACCCCCTGGCCTAGAGGTGGACGGTTTGTGGAAGTTTGTTTTGGGGGAGAGAAAACTCTTTTTCACATTTTATTTCTTTAATTTACTGGTTCGTTGTAAGAATCATTTACAACATTTCTTCCTTTTTCGGGGGGGAGGAGGAATGGGGAGTAAAATATCATTTCGTTTCATTTCAAAGATAAATTCGTACTCAAAAGTCATATTATGCATTAAATGCCTCCCTTAATTCAGTACACAATGTAATCGTTTTTAATGTGTGTTTGTATTGAAATGTGTAGAGTGTTGTGAAGTAATGTGGCGATGAGAAGAGAAGAAACAGGATGTGAAGTGCAAGGTCTAGTTGAGAAATGGAATCGAGTGGCAGGAAAGTTAAAAAGAACGAGTGTTTCATAGTTTAAAATATATCGTGTGTAGGATAACTCTTTAGAATGTAGAGTATTGCTATTATTATGGACATTATTGTTATTATTTTTAACACTTGAAATTTTAATATTTGTAATTAATATTTCTTATATATTCTTGTGTGAATTATTATATTCATAGACATAATGACTTATTGGAATTTTAAGTAGTCAACCAGAATATAATGAGTACTAACGAAATGCACAGAAGTATTGTATATACATAGATGTAATGTAAAGAGGAAAGTGAAAGAAATTGTGTTATATTCTTCTTGATTTTATTCATTCCATAAATCATGACACGAAA
>BOPP01000174.1:1699640-1739358 GCA_017312745.1 Gryllus bimaculatus
CCCCTTCACGCAGGCGCTTCCGCCCGCAACAGGCGCTCACTTTTCACACATAGTAAACATTTGATTGAGGTATTCTCACACATTATTGTTATTAATGGTATATTATACCAATTATTATTATTATTACTATTACCATTATTATTACTATTATTATTATTGTTATTATTATTATTACCATTATTATTATAAGCTTCTCGAGTGGGGCATAGACAGTGTGTTAGCTTTCGATGGAGCGATCTCAGGTTTGATTCCCGCTCGGGACAAAAGTAGAGCTGAAGTTTTTAATTACAATCGTGTCAGTTTCAGTAGTTGAATAACGAAAGAATGGAACTGTTCAAGTGTGCATGATATGGTGAAGGGAGTTCGCCATGTGCCTCTTACCTGGGGAAAATACATAAAAACAGAGCTGGCTCTGTTTTCAGACTCTTTTGTCTCTAGACAGAAAACGTCGAATTATGAGGCTCTAAAATGCCAAATACGAAGTACATACCACACTCTTCAAAACACCAAATACAATACATGCTCATACATTATTACTTTTATAATTATTATTAAATATCATCATCATCATATCATATTATATAATCATTATCATCATTATTATTATCGTATTATCATAATCTCTTCTATTAAGTAAGGAAAATAGTTTGGTTTTTACTAATTATTTGACTCCATAGATGCAAAACTTTGAAAATGTAATACTGCTGAATAGAAAAATACCGACCAATGTATCTCCTAGATTTAAGACGAATTATTCTACAAAATAAATAGCAGGCGCACGTGTAACTCGCAACACTCTTTGCCATCGTACATGACTCCGAAACGATACGACTTAAGACCTCAAAACTTTACGGGGGCCGGACCACAGTTGTTTCTTGCACGCAGCACACAATCAATGTTCGACACGGCCATGTTTTGAGACTTCCCCAGTTGATAGCGTATAATAGAAATCACAGCCATATTTTGAAGTGCCTTTGACAATTTCTGAAAGAGTTATGAACAAAAAATGTTAAGTTTCGTAAGGTCACCGTTGGCTGTGATGCGGGTACAAGCCGAAAGAGAAGACCGCAAGGAGCGTCTTTCGAGCAGAGGATCAACCCCCATCGTTAATAGCAGCGCGTGGCCAGTTCAATTGGGATATCAACGCACATCATTAAACCGTAATCGAAGAAATGACACTTTTTCGTAGGTGTAAATCCTCTGGATACCTCACTCCTTAGCGGGGGGAGGTTAAAAAGTGAAGAAAAATGAATGTAAAATTAAACTGTGATATATTGTACGCGAGCTCAGTGCTCAGAATTTAGCATATCAATATTTTTGTTAATAAACGCATTTTTAATGTTTTACCCACGGGTTCCATTGAGTTCAAGCATTTCTTTATCAAAGTTCTGTAGATTATGAATACACATATAAGGATTGAATGAGATGTGTAGATGGAGGCTATTAAAAAAATAATGATAATGACTCAGTATTGAGTTCTCGTAATAAATAGTAATATTTACTGATAATTTTTCGCCACACATGGGGCCTCAACTCAAACAGTTTTCGTTATCTGGATTACAAATTAATTAACAATACTTCTTATCCTCCAACCGAAACGGTTCATAATATTACTATCTAAATATATACGATAATATTTTCTACGTCTTCGAACTAATCTACCTTATTTCAGTAAAATGTATTTAGGGTGAGAGTTCGCGAAGCCCCGTACGGAAAACGGGATGCTATCATCAGTTTGGGGAATTAGATTCGCAGATATTCTCATCTCTTGCTCATAACTAAAATAAAAACACCAAAATTTCAAAATTTAACATTGCCACCGCATTCACCGGTGAAATTCCGCTTTATTTTCCAAAACAATTATCACATTTTATCGTCACTCGCTTCATCGTTATTACATAACAAAATAAATAAAAACAACTAGTAAATATTCCTACCCTTTCGTTTGAAAAAAATACTACTTCAACTCTTACATACAAAAAGAAAAGCATTTATACATGTGCATATTCTTCCTCTGTGACAGTTTACTTTTGAAAATCAATATCACATTGCTACAAAAACATTCTTGCAATATGCTACAAGGCCTTGTCATATTAGTGCGTCGAAACAATTGAAATGTTCACTCCCTTGTGGAGCGGTGCCGTCAATTTCATTAGAGTAAGCCCCTCGTTCTCCGCCGACCTCGAGATATTATCATCTTTAAATTTAAAAAAAATCGCTTCAATATAAATTTTCTTCTTTCCACATATACACTGGCAATACACTTGGTATACCATTTACACCTTATATACTTTCCATATACACTTTTAGGCAATACTTAATAAAATAAACCCCATTTTTTGACTGCAAATCGAAAATGGCCTCTCGCCTCCATCGACGATTCGGCCGACACAAAGTCTAGAGTCCCTCTGTTGTCTTGTTTCCACCGCTTCCCATCAAGATAAAAATAACTGCCGTCTCGTTCTTTGAAAATGTTCATTCGTTTTCTTATTTACTTTTAATGAAACTTGATGCAATTCCTCTCCGTAATTAATTTAGGCGTTTTTTTATTTTTTAGCAATTTTATTATTTATTTATTTTATTTTTATTTAGCGTTTTATTATTTTTTAATCCCGTTTAGCGTATCTTACCACTATCACGTGCATCAGAAACTTTCGAATTGCTGCGTTCCATTGTTTTCCGAAAAATATCGTTCTTTTTTACTGTCTTCCAAAACTTATTGTTTATAATCTTAAACCCTCTTCTTTACTTATTTAACTTATGTTGTCAGATGTTCCTCAGAGTTCATTAGCTCCTGTTCAAAATAAATACCACTTTTTTGAATTCCTTCACCGGTTTATTGTAAATATGTCGTTACCGATATATTTAAAAAAAACTTAAATTAATGTTCTGACGAACCCGTGTGGATCTTCACTGAATTTGTTACATTAGAGAGTTGTAAAAAGAATTGAACATTTTTATAGTCAATTTGACTCCTTTGCTGCGCATTTTGAAGTCAATTACGCTGCTCCAGCCTTCAGCGTCCAGTAATAGCACATACACCATCGTTAAGTACAGGTTCCGTGCGTAGATACACCCTTTAGCTAATGTTATTTTAACTTTTAAAACAGCGATTTAAAAAGAACGGCATGTAGGCTAAGACTGCATTATTATTTTTATTATTATTATTATTATTATTATTATTATTATTATTATTATTATTATTATTATTATTATTATTATTATTATTATTATACGATCACCTTTCTGCCACGATATTATATGATAACCATTTTGCTCTGTACTTGTTTTCAAATTTTGTGTATATTAAACACGCGTTTCACTTCGAATTTGCTGACGTCGAACAAATGAAACATGTGACACACAAAACATGAGTGATATTAAGTGACAATGAGAAAAAAAGCTCCATGACTAGTATGGAAAAGCGGAATGACAAAATAGTGATTGCGGTATTGAGAGGTCAATGAAAGTGAACACATTTCAAATTTAACTAGCGTATGATGAACAATTCATCATGCGTGTTCAGTTGACTGGGTTCCCACACTTAAATGAATATGTGACTATTGATTTGTTTATGGTGACTAGAATATTGTTACAAATTGAAGATTTACGGTCACACTCATATATGAGAAATTGAATAACTTTTTTAAATGGAGGAATATTTACCTCAATTTTGGTATTTTGACAAATATATCCGCAGCTTGCGTTACTTGAAGCTATCACTATGTAAGGACCAAAGGAATAAAGGCAAGAGTTGCTTGCTGCCTCAAAAGAAACGAATGACTGCAAGAAAAGAAGCAAATATCTGATGAGAATTTTGAAAATTTACCGGTGTTTCAATAAAAAAGATGCTGGTGACGCAGAGATAAATATTGAGAGTAATACTTCATTATGTAAATCGGCAAAAGGAGGCTGCTTTATGTGAGACATTATGTGTAACATCTAAGATTGACGAATGTAGTTCTGACGAATGCGATGATTTGATAATCACAATCATCATTCTGTCCATATATTGTGGAGGGGTTGGCCTCTTTTCCACAGGTGTGTGTAGATCAGGAGAGGAAAGGTACGGATAGTACACCCTCACGATAATCGAGTCCGTTTTAAGGACCTGCAAGGGGATTATTTGGGAAGGTAAGCTCGCGAGCTGTCCGTGGCCCATTGTACAAGTGCTGTTCTCCCATTTGCTTGGTATTTGTATATTATAAACACGTATATCATTGATTAGTCATTCTAATTAATTGAATTCCTACAGACGCCACTAACTCACTAATAATTAGGGAACGGATTTTCATGTTAAATCTATTTTTCAAAAATACACGGAACATGCATTCAATAATTTTATTAGAGTTTGAGAATCGCTATAAAAGAATAATAATTTGTATTTAACAATTTTTAGTGTAATTACACATTTTTACCTTTTTACCAATTACTAAATATTTGTTACATATTTCGTTACATTACACAATAGTCTACTACTATTAATAAATCAAAAATGTTAGGACAAACATATGAATTATCTAGTTTGGATAATAGAAACTGTAAGACCAGAGTACTAGTATATTTACATTTATCAACATACTGTGATGAATGGAAATTTGATGACTTATTTTTGTCTGATCATTTCTATCAAGTTTTACAATATGTGTTTATACATTTTGTAAATAAGGAACTAATTCTTCAAAGATATTATATCATGTATTGTCAACTGATTAAACATTTCAATAGACGAATCGGCACATCTTAGACCCGAGTTCCATGTCGGCCCCTGAGGTCGTCTTTCTGTGAAACAAAGCTTCTAGGGCCTCCGAACCTTCACCTTAAAAATTTTTAAACATATATCCTGCTTCTTTGAATTTTCGAACCCAGAATCAAAGAAGAACGTGTATTGTCAAAGCAGAAGTAACGGCAATCAATTGTTAATGATGTTTCGTACACCTCACACCCAACACAATTCAAATTGGTTAAACAGGTACCATTGTTCTGCTGTATTTTCTTGAAAACAAGCCCAGAAACATTCACAACTGAGGCAGGTACGGAGAATTCGGAACTTCGCCAATCCTACCCACTCAAGCTTAATGGAAAGGCAGGGAGAGATGGGATCGAAGTGCTACTTGTTTTTGATAAAGTGATTTAGATATGGTATGATCCTCTAACGCCACTAGCTCATTGATTACGAGGGAACGGATTTTCATGAAAATACATGCTTTTATAGGCCCAAGGAACTTGCATTCAATAATTCATTTTTAGTTTGAAAATCATTATGGACGAATAAAAAAATATTTTACATATTTTTAGATGTTTTTGGGTAATTACACATTTTTTAATTTTTTAGCAATTACTAAATGTTTTTCACATATTTTGTTACATTTTAATACGGAACATGTGGAATCGTAACATCTCAGACGCGAATTTCATGTATATTCCTGAAGTCATATTTCTGTGAAACAAAGGATTGTAATTCTCTGATATTCATCTACGCCCTCTCGAACATATAAGGATATATTACTGAAGCCTAATGGAAATGCAATCGATATTACACTCATTTTTAACAAAGTAAGTTCAATTACGATGTTGGATTAAGAGGGGGGTATAGTCCTCTTTTCTCCCCCCCCCCCTGTTCCATTGCTGGTTACGCTGTATAGTTCACATGCACTCCAGTTCCTCGTGAACACGTTGTGTAATTGAAGAATATGTTTTGTATTGCGTACCTCTATTTGTGTGGTGAAGATTAGTTAAAGTTCAAAGAGTAGGTGTTCGTTAGAATGTTCATTCAGCCGCTCCGAATCCATTTGAAAATCTCGGCGACATTTTCCATTCGAAAATGTAATGGGGGAATTTAAACACAATCTTGAATTTCATATTTTACATATTTTTAACCAGTCTATAATATTTTTGGAAATATAAATACATACCTACACGTGTATATTTTTCTTATAATAAATTTTATTCTCTAATGATGATAAATTCACCAAGAATATTTTTGGGCGCCTGGCTGGGGTCGAACAGGCAAATTACCAGTATGCTCGACCGTAATACTGTAATCACGCTCGTTGTTGGTAATAATTCGTTAAAAGAATCTTATTCCCTATTATTGCTACCTATACTTATTTTGAGAAAGAATGTTCGAGAATGAAATAAAATATCAGCTGTTGGTGAGTTTACACTTCCATGCAGCATGCAATTATACACATGGTGTCTCAGAATAAAATGTGACCTCTTCGACCGCTTTTTACTAATGAAAATGTGGTAATAAATTTTGAATAACGTAGTTATGCATGCCATGGGCCTCTTACTGCAAAGCATTGCATCAAGCCTGTGTACTTGGCAGGACACACCTAACGTAAGAGTTTGGGGGAGAGAGTTCGGAAACCCGCCAAACAACAATTCATATCGTGATTGTTGCTTACGAATCAGGGGCAAATGTTACATATTTTAATTTGTTTTATGGAATCTTAAACCACATAGGCTGAAAAATAGTAGTCTGGAATTATCTTCAACCACATAGTCTGGAATTATACTCCTATTGGTGCCTCCAAGTTTCCTTGAATTTTTAAAACATTTACTCCGATACACATGTAAATACGTATGTTTTCGTATGGAGCTCAAATACGCGTTTTACATCAATTTTAAATCTGACACGTTCCCCAAAAACTATTAGTGGGATTTTACTTTCTATTTGCTGTGTTGCTTTGTTTATTCATTTCATATCTGTGTTTTTTTCTAAAGTTTATCTTGCACCTTAAAATAAATTTTAACGTTTTATAGTTCTTTGATATGATTTGTTTTACGATAAAATTTTGATCCATCTTTCGTTATTTTTAACTTAACATTTGTTGGTAAAACCAAAACCACACAGCACGAATCGATGAGGAATTTGTATTTCGTTTGTTTGACAGACATATTCTGCATGTGTTTCAGTCCTCAGAGTCACAGCTGTGTTCATTGCGTTTTGCTCTTGTTTCGTTCCGTCGATTGCGCATACTTCAAAAGGTAACGCCATCCAACATGAATGGCCGCACTGCATTCAATGAAAGCTTTTGGTCGCGTTGAAATTCGTTGCTGATCATTGGAGGGCTTCATTTGTGGAACACAAGAACGCCAGAGTGCTGGTAAACACACACACACACGCTTTCAACGGACGATGAAATATGAATGTTGTCAATCAACTGTGTTGAGCCATTTCCTGCGCTGACTAATGAACGTCGAATCACTTCATGCAGTAAACCTATTATAGGTCGCAATAACAGCAATGCATGCAGCATTCCTTGCTTTGTGTGAATTGCAGATGGTTTCTTGGGGTTAGATGAGTTATTCGCAATTTAACGGGTAGTTGGAGGAAACTAAATCGACAAGAATCGGAATGGAAAAATAGGAGGGGGAGGAGTTTTAGCCCTCAAAATATGTTTTTGATTCAATTTTCGTGACAAATTGTTTGAGAGCTACCACTAAATACCATTTTATTATATGTTTTTTTAAAAACTGTTTTACGTACGATATCATAGTTTATACTCTAAATGAAGTTTCTGTTATGAAAGCATCACATGATTTCGCCCTGTATCAAATTTTTACTTAAGTTTATCATACTAAAAATTTTTAACATCGTCGTTAGTTATCCTTCAAAACTGTACAGGTTTTGTCGTACTATTTAGTATTACATTCTCTTTGATATGTAGACTGTAGAACATTGCATAAGCATTGCACGATTCCCTATATATTTTGACCCTTTTCATATTTTCTTTGTTTCATTCACCACGTTCATGTTAATTCTTTGCGCGTTCAGTAATCAAATTCGCAAATTTTCTTTGTTTGCAATTCCACTTACACTGAAAATTTCTATTCTTAAAGTATCTGCTAACCATTTATTTTTCAGTCCATTTTTTGTAGGATTTGTCATCGTTTTCTCATTATTTCTTAGCCTTTTTATAAGTAGGTTTTACATTGTCAGGATACTAACCCAACGCACAACCCCCAACCTGGAAGCTCAGAGATTTTTGATTAGGGTTGTCTGTCCCTTAGACTGACTCCTTCCACCATAGTGCAAGTCCAACCTGCTACTTTTCCACTCTTTCGAGGAGTTTTAGCCCTCAAGGAGAGGAATCCAGTTTCTGCCCGCTCATCAGTCCTTCAAATTGTATACGTTTGACGGACAGAGCACTTATCCTGGCGGACACTCGTGCCCCAGAGCCGCGTTTGCTACCAACTGGTGAGTACCGTCCTCCACCACTTAGAGATCCGGTTGAATGTATCCCATCATTGAGTGTATATCTACGAGTACATCCCTCGGCTACATTTAGAGGACTGACTTTTGTCATATTAGAAAACAGTTAAGCTAATATATAGGGGACGTAACTCAATGACCTAAAACATAAAATTGACCAATAAAATGCTCTTAAATGAGTTAAAAGTTCCCTAAAAGCAAATAAAAAAGGACGTAAACAATTTCATCAAAACCAATTTAGATGAACAACTCAGCCGGACGGATATGTTACTGATATGATCAAGGCCTTTCGTTCAACGAACTCGACACTCATATTTTTAAGTTTAGACGTTTATGTAACAGGAAATCGCTTTCTTTAGTACTCTCAAAATCGGCCGAACCGACAATGGCACTAGTAGGTGTCTAGGAACCTTACATTAAAATTTTGTGACTAAAGAAATCGAATAGACTACTAAGGAATTTTGTACTGAACATTTGTTGAATCTCGTAAATATTCTTTTTAAAGTAAGTACTATTAAAATTATATTAAAATCGATAAAATCAGCGAAAATGCTCTAAAAATAACGGGAAAAAGTAAAAAATGACCTATTAGGTCGAAACCTAAGAAAAATGCAAAAACGTAATATACAAAAGAGTCATTTCCTTTCCATTACATATCATAAAATTAATGTATATTCTAAAAGATATTGTTCTAAAGATGAAATAAAAAATAACACTTCATTAAAATACAATCCCTACTAATAAAATTATCCTTACAAATAAGGAAAGGCTGCTCAATACTACCAACATATTTTAACATATATTTGGACGACATGTATAGAATATGAAAGAATAAAAGTGGACAAATGTAGGCAATTAAAAGGTTCGTTTTACATTAATTCTTTTTTATACGCTTATGAAAAATGATAATACTAGAGACTGAAAACAACCTACAAATGTCCATATTGATCTAAAAAAATCTGTGAAGAATGTGGACTCAAAAATCAAAAGCCATGGTATTTCCAGACAAATATTTAGTATGATCTAAAATAACAATAGATAACTCTATGGTCTAGAACAAATCAGCAACTTTAAGTACTAATACTGTGATATGCCCTTTAATACAGATAATGACGTGGTAGATAAACTAGTAGAATTCGTAAATGTTTGTGGAACGAAAAATAAGTATGTGGGAAACCGAACGCGAAAGGAGACACGACTTAAGTGTTACACAATTGCAGTACCTACACTCATGTATGTTTGTGAAAGATGGGTGAACGTGAAGATCAGAAATAAAACACAAACGCATAAATGCAATGTCTGCGGAACACTTTAGCGTGCTCGGTAGTCGACAAGAATCGTAATTTATAAAGAGAGGAGGGAGACGAATGAATGAAAAAAGGATGCATTTCTGATGAAAATATTATGTGCTACGAATTACTGTGATTGCAAATTTGATGGGATATAACCGAAAAAGAATGACATTTGAGTCCTGATCATCTGTCTTCCACAATAAGAAACATATTACGCTGGAAATATTGTTAATCATTTAATTTAATTTACATTAGTTCAGTATTCAGTAAATGAAGTGTCAAAATGATATTTATGATGTCCCTCTACGGCTGACGTGCAGCCTACACGCTGCAGACTGTCATTACCTTCGTTGCTTTATAGAAAGAACTTCACTTCTTATTGATTAACAACATAGAGATTATAACGACATTCATGTAATATACAATTTAATATATAATACACATTAATTGGTACACTATCATTTTTATAGCGTATCGTAACACAGTACAGGGTAGTTAGAACAAATGTTACAAACGTATAGAGCATGCGGGGAATGGTCAAAGATGATCAGTTTTATCCAATTGATATTTGGTGGGAAACTTCATTTAACGACTATACACATGTGGAATTTACCCCTGTTAGATATACAACCCATTACACGTTGGTGTTTTGCGGGCCACGATATGGCGGCAAACAGCACATATAACTTGATTACATGAAATTTACCAACACATGTTCATTGATAGAAAGGGGTTATCGTGGACCATCAAATGTCTTCGAAGTTAGAAACATTTATGCTTCGACACTATGTAAGAAGCTAATCATGGAAAGTAATGAATAGAATAATACAAAATTAATTTTGCAAAAATTGATTTCAGAATTTTTAAAACGTTTACAAACGCTATTACCGCTATAAAAACCCAATAAAATGGCAGGTTATTGATGTTGTCGGGTGAGCAAATCGTATATTTCATGACGCAATTTGCGGCTTGTTATCCTTCCCCGTGAAGATCGTGTCGCGCCCTCCACACCCCTCCTCTCAGCGAAGCTCCTGCGCCGCCCCTCGGCGCTCGTAATGAGGTCTCTGCGCTGCCCTCGACGCTCTTGCTGGTCCGCGCTCCGCCGCCGCCGCCGCCTCCACCGCCGCCTCCACCGGGGCCTCCTCCGCCGGCTCTACCGCCGCCACCTCCACCGCTGCCACCTCCACTGCGCCGCCTCCAACGCCGCCGCCTCATACCGCCACTCCACCGGCCGCCTCCACCGCCGGCCTCCAACCGCCGCCTCCACCGCCGCCTCCACCGCCGCCTCCACCGGCCTCCTCCGCAGCCTTCGCCGCCGCGCTCGCCTCCAACACCGTCTCCGTCTCCGCCGCCGCTCCGTCGCCGCATCGCCGCCGCCTACGGCTCGGCCCGTCCTTCCGCCGCCTCCGCCTACGCCGCGCCTCCGCAACCGCACCGGCCACCGCCACCGCTGCCGCCTCCGCCTCCACACCTGCCTCTGCCTCCGCCGCACCTCCTGCCGCAACCCACGCCTCCACCACCGCCTCTTGCCTCCAACGCCGCACCACCACCGCTGCCGCCTTCGCCACCGCCACCGCCACCGCAACGCAACCGCCTCTGCTGCGCTTCCACCTTCCTACGCGCATCTTGCTCCGCCTCACCACCTTCACCGCCCGCGCCTCCAACCGCCGCCACCGCCAACCGCCCCGCCCGGGCGTTGCTTCGCCTGCGCCCTACCACGCTCTGCGCATTACCGGTTCGCTCCGAGCCGCACGGATGACGGGCTCCTCGATGCTATAGTACCGGCAGCGTATAAGCGCCTCTGACATCGGTTGCGCTTGCCACATATACTCTCACGTGGACCCACTACATCATATGATGAATTTCAATCTCAGACATTAACTTCTTACCCGACTCTACTGACACGTCTTATTATCGTGTTCATAACTTCGCTCAAAGACAGAACTTCATCGTCTCACCGCAATTTCCTGTAGTCAGGATGAGCGAGCTGAACCTGGCCTGTTACAAAAGTACAACAACAGATCCCTTAGACCCAATGCTGATGCTTCATAGCAGTCTAGAGTACCACGTCTCATGCTCGAGAGCCGCTGACATTCGCTCTATACGCTGCCCGGGAACTGTATGGTAATACTAGGGCGAATTAAGCCTGCGAGTGGAGGATAAATCACATAATCACCACCACCAACCCACCGACGCCATGCGGCTCCTCTGATCGTTGTTTTTCGTGGATTTTTACATCGCATAAAGGTCAACAGAGACGGAGCCCACGAGCTACCCTACATAAGCACGGACGCAGGATAATTAACCTAACTCTTATCTTATCCCTTTCTCCCTCACCCACACAAACTTCATTTGTACTTCCACTGCTCAATTGGAGCACTTCAGAAAATGTCCTTGCCCGGGGGGCGAACTGTCACCCACCTGAGAAGAATCCTGAGGGGAAACCCGAGGAAGCCGCACTGTTGGTCGCACTGGATAATCAAGAGCTTTGCGGCGAAGGTGGAGAACACCAGCCATTCCCTGCTATAACGTGCAATACATTTTCCGAGGAAAATGCTAACAAGTAGATCCGGCGACTTTGGAGAACACGAAATACGGTTAGTCCATGCCTCATTCTCTACACGTCGGTTTTCCGAGCCATTCATCCACCATTCGCGGGGCGCGAAGAATTGGTTTGACAATCCTAAACGCTTGACTACCCCGATTAGTCTAACGTCGGTATGTAATACACATGAAAAAATTATTGCAATATACATGAGACGGGTTTGGGAAAACAAGCGGATGGTTGTACGCCAGGGCAACATGGGTTCAGGCAAGGCCACTCATGCGAAAGCCAACTTTTAATCAGTTTTGGCCAAGAAGCAATTCCGAATCTTTAACGCAGGGAAACAATAGACGCCCGGTAGTTTCATAGATTTTACAAAAGCATTCGACCTGTTCAGTCCGGTGAGCGATTCTTTATATAACTCGAAATACAGGAATGATCACAAGAAGTAATCACTTGGATTGAATCTTTCTTCCAGTCGCTCTCAAAAGAGTTAATGATCAGATGCATTATCTTTCTGATGACAATTCAAGTGACTGTCAAGAGTTGCCAGGGAAAGCGTGCTAGGTCCCCTTTATTCCTAGCATACGTTTAAATGAGCCATTTCGCGTTCTATTAATTCAACGACGTAAGGAGCTCTTTCGCAAATAGTTGCGAGCTATAACCGGAGAATGCATGACGCCGAATTGGCAGCACTTTGCAAAAGGATCTTCATAAAATTATGAAATAGGGGAAGGAATAATGAATGAAAAAATAATCCTAAGAAATGCAAAGGGTCACCTTCAGTAGAAACTTACAAAATTTCAACTAAAAATACATCTGCAGATCAACTTGTGCCTGAAGTTGTAGCTTTAAGTTTGGGGGTAATTTATTCGTGCCGACTTGGAAACTGCGTCCGACCACATCAATACTTGCGCGCAAAGCTTGGAATTCACTCCATTGTATATGCGGATCATTGAGAAAGGGAACGCGAACACACAAACGCTTAGCGAACTTCCCTTGTGCGTCCGGTGATGGAATATAGCTCCCGTGGTTGTGGGGCCCTGTAATAGGGCAGGTAAATTTGTTAGGACCGTATTCAAATAGGCAAATAAAGTCTGTTGGAAAACATTGTCAAACTCAGACGTGGGACACCTAGCAAACGTACGAAAGATCGCGTGTAAGACTAGTAAACTTCTCAAATCATACAGCTGGATGTAAAAGCGTTAATCACATTCGAATAGCGATAGGGCACCTCTCAGATAGTTTCGGAAGGAGGAATCATCCATACAGATTCAAATAATAGGAAATCAAAAAACCGACTAGTAATACTCTTTTCCAACGCGACAATAACTGACCTGGAACAAATTACCTGCTGCAGTACTGAGCGACTGTTCCCTCCAGTAGTGCGTGCGTCTGTTAAGTTTTACTTATCTGTCTTTTTTCACATTATATGGCATACCGTTGTAATGTAACATCAATATCTCTTATTAAGTGCTATAAAACTCTTTGCCACCGGACGAAAGGCTCACTAGCAGAACATTTTATAATATTATTATTAGTTATTATTATTAATTATTATTATTATTATTTGAATATGTCTATACGGAGGTGATTAAAAAAATGGTCACAAAGGTTAATGAAGTTGGGCCAAGTTACCTCTTAGTAATAAAAATCGTAATTTGACACTGCCAATTCGTCTGGGTTTACTTGTCCATTTCAATGATATCGACGTAGCCGCAAAGAAATCGGTCTTAGATTTTTGCAATTGAAGTAAACATTCAACCAACACAAATTTTCTAACTTATTTTACGCCAGAACCAACACATGGGTTGTCTTTTCTCGTCTCGCTTGCATAACTACTCATAAAGTAGCATACATTTAAATGTAATAGTTCACCTTTACGTTAGTAACATTTTTTGTACACTCACTTCTAAAAATACATTTAATAGATACATATTTTAAAGACTTCTCAGAAACAGTACTACATTAAGTAGCTAACTTAGACATACAGCTTTAGTAGCCCTTTGAAACTTCTCCAATTCCAGCAATCTATGTTGTTAATTCACGTGTTTCATTTATCCATATGTGTTTGCCTATGCTGAAAAAATAGTTACCTGGCGCCGACCCGTGATGTTCTTTTCTGTTTCACTAGTCTATGCCATTTCTCGCTGTGTCAGAGCTCAGAGTGCCCTCCCCCACCGTCTGGGGCTCGTCCTCCCTCGCACGCGTCCTTGCGCGTCACACCATCCATGCCGTCGCCACCCGACGCTCTCCTGTTCACGTCGCAAAATAATATCCCCCGTCTGTGCCCACCGGTCCGTTGCCTCTTCGCCACCTACCCGTTTGCGCAGGGCCAGATTTACCTACAAGCAAAACAAGCAGTTGCTTGGGGGCCTCCATTCACCAGGGGCCCCGCATTTCCGAAAAATACGCATATCATATTTTTTGTCTGGGAAATAATTGTTAAGCAAGTAGTCTACTGTGTAACAAAATGTACAATTTCAAAACATTTTTAAAAATATTTATTACATGTTAAATTAGTCTAATATTACCTATACTTCATTTCCTTTACTTATAACTGAATGTGTAATTTTTTTGTAATTATGTATGTATTCATTGTAAAAAAATGTAACACAAGTAAAAATTTCTATAAAAAATTATCAGTTTTCATTTGTATCTGTACAGAAAGTACTTCTACTAAAACACATTTTTTATTTAATAAAGATGGAGCTATTTTTTCGGGGGGGGGGCAACACAATTTTGTGCTTGGGGCCCCGCACTACTTAAATCCGACCCTGCGTTTGCGGCATCTCGGCCGCGCGTTCTTGTCCTCGCCCACGCCCATGCCCTCTCATCGGTGCCCCTCTAATCGTACCCTTCGCTCATGCCCTACTGCCCGCGTCCTTAAATTCTGACCCTGTACCGTGCCTTTGTGGCAGTGCTCTTATGCCCGTGCCCCTAAGTGCGTGTATTTATGCCTATGCAGGATTGGCTGGTCTAAGCAATTCTAGTTTAAACCTTGGTTTTCACTATGATTTAAATCACAAATATTTTTTTATGAAAAAACGTTCATTCTTTTAAAATGTTTGCTCCTTTCAACAAACACGGAGAGTATTGGGTTGTACAGTCATAATTTGTTTAGCTTTCAGTGAGAAGGAAAATAGCAAAATCCTATATTTGTAATGTGTTTGAGTTGGTTTTCGCGGCAATCGCCAAGTCGCGTGATTCGTGGAGTCTTCGCTGGGCAGGGGGGGGGGAGGCACGGTGACTGACGGCCCAGGACAGTCATCACGCGGAGAGGACAATATTACGCAATAGTAACATTGTCTACCTTAACCTTCAAGGAAAAATTTATTTTCTCGATTGCTGAACAAAAGAATGCTCATTCCTTGATCTGATCGTTCCGACCCAGAGTTCGGATTTCACTGAGCGACACTGGCTGGAAAGAAGCGAGAAAGAGCGCTAGATGCCAACCGGCTGGCCTTCTATGGCCATCATTACTCGCTTCAGAATAAAAGCCTATTTTAAACAAAGCAATAAAATATTTTAATTACAAATTTTAACCATAGAAACAGTATTTAAGGGGAGACAGAATGGGCAAAAATTATGAAAATATATTTTTTTTACTTTGTTTAATTATTCATTAACTTACAGTTATCTATGTTCAATAAGCCAAGTTTCGTTTTAATTGGTAATTTCTGATTTTTTTTTAAATTATGTAGCGTCGAAGGGGCCGTGGCCTTTTTTAGACATCGTGAGTGACCTTGACCGTTTCTTTTCTGCTTTTATTGTAAGAAATAGTTAATAGCTGCTTTCTAGTGTTGGACACACTGATTCTGGTAACAATTGCGAATTGAATAGCGTCAAAGTATCCGAGTTTGAGTTAGCCCAACATATGGACCAGGAATTCACTGATAACTTACGGAGCTACTTCCCAAAAGTTTAAAATGTTCACCTTTAGGAAATATTTACTGAAAAACCACTAATAGAAGTTTTCTCTAATTTTAATAGAGTTTATATACTTTAACGCGGCGGATCTATAAAAAGTTAATAACTTTAAATAATACTCTTATAAATGTTAGTGTTTGTGAGAACATTGCTGATTACACGGACAAAAATTTATATATAAAAAACTAACAGTATTTTTTTAAATGACTTCGTTAAAATAAATAATGGATTACATTCACAAAAATTTCAAGTTTGTAAATTATATAGTTTCTAAAAAAAATATTCCTTATACTAACATTGGCGAGATAAGCTATTCCGGCTCCCATTAAATAAGAAACAATTTAAACGAAAAATGGTTTAAACTAAGTAAAACACTTCCGTTTGTTTGTTTCTTTAACTTTGTTTCAACCCTGTGCCTATTCGATCCTAAGACCCCTGCTCTAGGATCGGTGCTCTGAGATTTGTGCTCTTAGACCCATTCAGTTAGGCTCGTGCCATGCTGCCCATGTCATTAGTCTCAGGCTCTTTTCTTCGTTATAGTTTGTCTCCACATTATAGTTGCTTCTTGGAAGTTTTTATTCCACCATTGGTTTCTTGCACCAACTTCCTCCTCACCTAAATACCGTTCCTATCTCGTACCTATCAGGTTTCTTGCACCAGCTTTCATCAATTTGAAACCTTTATTTTGTAGCACAATTATGTTATTCGAGACTCCTTGAAGTGAAACTTCACCTCTTTATTTTATGCATCATAATGCCCTTAATTCCATCTTTGAACTCATTGTGAGCAAAATATCACCTTATTGTGAAAATTTAATTACCCCCGTATTGTTTCTCCTTTCGGGGGATGAAATTTACGAAAAGTTCACAGTGGAATAATGAAATGACGCTGGCAGCTTTAGATGCCTTCTATATTAAATTTACTGTTTTTTTATGCCGAAGAATGGTACAATCAAACATGCGAAGTCAATTATGTACGTTTTATGAGCTTGAAATAACTTATAATTTAATTAATGGACATTATTAGAAAAAAATGTACCTAATATTTATTACATTCGCTTAAAAACAGATGCATTATTATGATGTGTTAAATTCATTTTAATCATACTCGAACAAGAAAAAGCAAAGAAAGTTTATTGCCTATTTCTTTTTATAATGAACAAATCGATAGAGCTCGCTTAGTACTTCCCACAAAATCCCTCTACTGTCGCCAGAGCAATGTTCTTTGATTAATATATTTTACATATTAACGAAGAAGAAATTTACAACCCAAACATATTTCTTCTCGAATATGGAAATGAAACCTAAAATGTCTACCGAGTTTGAACAAAAGAGTTTACCCGAGGGAGAAAGTCGTTCACCTTATCGATTAAATATCGATCAGGAACAAAGAGGGTAAACGTGCGTAATTTCGAAGAGGAATTTTGGGATAAATCTAGAAGTAAGTTCCCCTCACCACCGGAGCTGTAAAACACTGGCGGTTTAATGTGGTCGACCGTATTCATTCGATCCCCTATTCTGCAAGCTTAAACTTCCGCGTCCGCACGGAACAGGGAGAAGAGGCGAGGGCACCAAAGAATGCCTGGTAAAAAGGTCAGCCATAGATAGCCAGATGTAGACGTCTTTGGGGCCTAAGCCTCATACCAAACTTATCTAAACGTTCAATTCTTCGTGAATGGCAAATAGAGTGGCAGAGCTCAAGTTTTATGGTCACAAAGATACAGAAATCTATAAATGTTTGCCCTTCATCTATCCGTTCTAAGCACAAATACATTAACTTTACCCACCTTTGTCTTTTCTCATCCGGCCACGTTATCCTAGCAACTAACCCATTTATCTATGACAGATGCAAATCAGATCTTCCGTAGAGACTGTCATTGTGCACAGTGAAAGGTAAGAAACCTATATATGACATCGATGTTCTGATTCTCTAAAAGAAATTCGTAATAAGTAGCAGTTCTTTTTTACAGAATTTAGAGATTTTTATTTCTATTATGCATTTTTATTAATTTTGTTTCTCTCCCCAGACACTTGTTTGCCTAGACGACTATGCTGTTGCTTTTTAGGTATTTTATTTTGTATTTTAAAATATTACAGATTATTAGTTTCTCGCTTTTTAGTAGTTCTCTGTAGTTCCGGTTTTGTTTAATAAATTTGTGAACCAAAGTGAACCAAAACGTAGAGGAAGAAACACACTTAAAGCCAATTTAAAATGATCATTACTATCATCGAAGAATCTGGAGGGAGAAGAATCATCAAAGCATTGAGGAGTGGGAATAGCTGGGTGAAGGGAAGCGAAAAACCAACCTAACTTTCTTGCGGGGTGGGCAGGTGTATTGAGAAAGTCGGTGAAGTTCATTTCCATGTTTTAGGAAGAGTCGATTTCCCGAAGATAAAGTTTACGGAGGAAAGTTTTCTTCAAAGTTGCAGGAGGCAACCAGACGAAGGAAAAATGCGGGTGTGAAAAGGTGTAAGAAGTGGAACACATACTGAATGCATCTGGAGCAAAGAATCTCATTGGTATTTGATAGCACTGAAATACACGTATTTTAATTTTTTACGAAGTTGTTGTAAATAATTACATGTTTATTACCTTTACATTAATTAATTTAATTAATGGGGAAAAATAAAAATATCAATTTAATTATTTGTTAAGGGCCAAATATTCTACCGCATTCACCATAGATTTGAATATGGTAACTTTCTGAAGTATTAAATCAAAATGCATTAAATTTCAAAATAAAAGATAACATTTATTCGTAATAATAACCAACTTAGCGCAATACTGTTGGTAAACTGAAAATAATAATAAAACCTTTAGTAAATTTAACCATTTTTCAACAATACAAAGTATACCTGCTTCACCTTTCAAATAATCAACAGTCCTTCCTTTATGTCTAATTCCATATGTACACTTAACTACATTGACTCTCCCAAATATTCTAGTTAATTTACTTTTCCGTAATATTGTTCTCAATCAAATATACCGCCAATATCAAATTGCATTTCTTACATCTACATTTTCCACTAACTGAAATCACACCCACTGAAATTTTATGCATCCTCATTCCAGAACGTCCATTATCTACGTCTTCTTAACACGACCGTCTCCATGGCATGAGAACATTGCCAGCATGTGATTTTATTCCAGTAGGCCGTGCCTATACATAATGCCTTGACGTCAAATGTAGACGAAATATCACATGTAATTTCGACTCATTACAACAGTACACTCAAACTCATTCGTGATTATTTTATCATTTTCGAAATACTGCATTGTTATATTGGATTAATGCAACCAAACAGAGCATCTAAAAGTCACTCTAACGGGACGCCATTCGTTGAGGAATTACATTTTGCCGTCCGTTAAAAACGGTCGAAGAAAATTGTGATTGAGTACTAACAATCCAAAAAAAGGTATTTTGTTTATATTGTGTTTGCTTCTAAGAAGATGATATTAGAAAAAGTACTAAACGACCCACGGCGGATATTACAAATATTGGACTTAGTTCGTTATAAACTTGCTATAAATCGTTCGGTATTCAAACTTCAACCGCGTTAATATTTTCTCTATGGACCTATTGTCTTTATTGTCTATTAACTACTATCGTTTTAAGTCAATGCATTACATGTTAAGAGTTGTGTTCAATGTTCTGCAAGTTAGTATGACTGCCCCGCGTAATAGACAATTGTCTTCACTAAAAGTACCTTCCGAAATATTTGAATTGACGCCCTTAGATCCTACCAGTTGACTTATGATGTTGCAAGCCGAAAGAGCGACGTGTAGTTTAGTGTACAATCAATTCGTGAAGCTAGGTAAAACAAATGAAAGCCTGTTTGTTTATTTTTGTGGTTATTGTCGTTATTTTTTATTCTAAATCGAGCCTTCTTAGATTCACTTTCAGACAATTTATCACTTTTGCGGTATGTACAATTTTCAAACAATGTGATCAAACAACAATGATATACATTTTAATATGGGTAGACCGATAAATGAAATATTAACAACAAATTAAAAAACATATATAATATATTTTGTTATTATTTCATACTATTTTAGTCTAATTATTCATTAAATGTATTCTCTAGTTTTCTCACTTTGCCCAAGTCAGCTCTTTATCTCTTTAACTTAATAATTACGGGGTGAACAAATACTTAGAAACGTTGTACTTTCATATTTGCGTAAACATACTATTTTGCGTCATCGTTTATTTACGCTCTACCGGTTCTTACGTTACGCCCCAGATTTTCTTGAAATATACTCCATAGATTGAATCGATCGCTTCCTGTGATTAGCTAAATGATTTTTCAACCACGCTTTAATCAAACATAATGAAGTGTTCTGGATGGAAAAGCATATTCCTCTAACAGATCGTTAAACTCGAGTCCTCCAGAGTCAGATGTCAGAGCAGGAAATTTGCGCTTCAGCAGGCAATGTCACTCTGTGAATACGTCCCCTTGTCATACTGACAGTAAGCGATACGGAACTCATGATTGATTACGATAATTACTTTGCAAATTTTCAACGTTGTTCCTGTCCTACTTGTGTGACAGCTGACACCATTTTTTTAGTGTCGTACACATAACGGGATGTTGAGAACTTACGACGGAGAACTGATATGCGACTTTCCTAGACAGCGATCAGTAGTGAGTAATGGATGTATGGAACACTTGGTGACTTGTCTTAGAGAGGCACTTCACAGACTACTTTCGCAATACGAACATATCGATATCTTAAACGGAATACAAACTAAGAATCCTAGGATAAAGATGTGGCTTCCATTGCCAGATACATTACGCATTACGTCGGTCATATGATAATGTGCAACAACAATAAAGTAGAATGCCAACATATCACACAAGAACGGCCAAACAATATTATGTAGCAACAACATAATAAGTATCTTAAAACACGAATTAAAACTGTTTTAAATCGTAATTCTTAACTGACAATAATAGTTAACATGAATTATTAGTATTAAAGTATTACAAATATTTACACTAATTTCATTTGGGAAAGAAATTCGTGTTCTAGAAATATTTCAATATGACAATAGTTTAAAAGTACTAGCAAAAATGTAGAAATGTAATTGTAATTTTAGCCGATTAATTTTGTAGTAAAACTTAATTACACTTGTGGTTGTTTGCTAAATGAACATTATCAGTTAAATTCGTTAATGTGAATTTCAACGATTGTCATTGGGATATATACTCTCTGGTCATTGGAGCCCAGAAGTTGAAATTAACCGGACCCCAGAAATTGGGATTTTATATTATTGTTATGATTTTAATACTTAGGAATCACTTAACAGTACTTTTCGAGTTGTTTTAGAATCTTTTCTCTTTGCATTTTTTTTTCATTTTAGCTCATGATACCTATTTTTAAGGTTGTTTACGTATTTTGACTTTTTCTCCTTTTTCTCCTTTTTTCGTCATTATTGTCTTTTTTCTCGTTGCATCGATCACAATCAAGCTGAAAATATATTATAGCTGCAAGTCTAAACAACTCGCAGGCAGTGTCGTGTTTATCTGACACCTATGGACACGATATCAAGCAAGGAATGTTAAACTTGGACTCCACAACCTAGAAGCGTTGAAAATTGCTACGAGAAAGCAAGACGATACAGGGCAAGATTTTTCTTTCACGGATGCTGACAGGCGTTCGCTTTGGAGGAATTCCACCCCACATATGAATATAGCTTCAATCCATTTCGAGGAAAGAGTTGTCTGTACTTGATGCATGGTACGATCCGCCTCAGTCCTGACGATTACATAAGTTTCCAGAATGAAAACAATAATTGCTTTTCACTTACCCAATTCCAGTATTCATAGTTCCCCAGAGCATTTTTCAGAGAGAAAGGTTCAAATGAAACAAATTCATAGGCTTCATACCAAAATTTTGTGTCACAAAGAATAATTTTCAATAAAGTAACTGAAAATACACGAATGGTGTCAATAAAATCTAGTAATCATAAGAAATAAAATTAGATAATTGAAGATAATTTTCTAACAGTGCTGATGTAAATTTTAGATTTAAAATACTTATATAAATCATTTTATTATAACGTATGCACATGATACAATAATGTATTTTAAATATAGTTTTTTTCGACGATTACTTGCCCTTTCATACCTCCATTTTAATAAAAATAAATTTCCTATTGCTTGTCTCTTTGAGTTAAAATAAATGTCTGAACATTCGGGCTCTAACTACCATGCACACCAAATTAACGTAAAATAATGACATTTTTGTTTTCTTAGAGCTTAGTAGCTATTTACTCTGACATACCTTCTCAGCAGCAATCATTTTGAATATGGAAGTTCCATGAGTAAGGGGCTTTATTCAATCAGATAACACGCAAATCCCAACCAGATTCCATTGATTGGGAATTTTCTAAATGTTTAAATCGTCTAACATTCATTCATGACCGAGTATGTTCATCACTTATTGTAGAAGTTTGCAGCACACCGCGAGAATTATACCCTGGACATTAATGCCTGAGCGTGCATTCCTTTTTGGGCACGGAATTAGACCTTCCTCGTACATAATATTTTACGTAAATACAACAGTTGTCCCTATACAGTAAATTTTACTGTAAACGAAATGGCACAATTCGCAAGTTACACCTCAAAAAAGCAATGTGTAATAATATTCGTTTTGAGACTGGGGATGAATTACAAAAAAATTATAATTATTTTTTACCCTACTGTATATTTGGTTTCTCCCAACTCTTTTCTCTCCCAATCTCCTAACTGTCCAGTCGCCCGATCACTGAAGTGTTCATCCCTGCGGTCCCGCGACCCACATTTTCAGTCTTTCATCCCTCCGATATCCCAGTCCCTCATCCCATCTCCCTTGTTCCCAACAGACTCTCTCTGATCGCCACTTCCCCAGGCTTCGTGTTAGGCGAGCCCGAGAAGTGCGCAAGCGGGGTCTGACACGGTCGAAGAACGGGCGCCAAGTCACGCGTGTACATGCCGCACGCACGCGGAGGTTCCATTATCGATTCACGCAGCAATTAAATGTTTAATGACCGCGTTTAGAGATTCGTTTCCACAAGTACGCGCCTCTACGACAGCGAGTTTGCTGGCCAGGAGTCCTAGGGTTCGAGTTCCGTTGGTGGCGGATTTTCTTCACAAGCTACGTATCTGGGTAGAATTCAATCTTTCTTACTCGCGGATTTTATACTCTAGCTACATATTTGGGCCGAATTCAACCACTGTTTGTAGAAGAATTAGAGTGGCCGACTGCTTTGATAGGTAGTTTTCTTTGGTTTCTTTCAACAACACTAGGCGAATGTGTCAGTAGTATTTTAACAAACGAGCCACGAACCGCGCGCCCAATGTTTCCTTCCTCATCCTTCTCACCTGCCCCTCTCCCATACACGTACATGCATTCGACAAAACTACACATGTCGAAAAAACAGTCAGGGACATAAAGCTTGTCTGAACTGCGTTGGTGCCCGTTGCTCCACATGGAGGAATAGCTAATGAAGGGAAATCCGCATTAATTGCAATTTCTGAACCTTGCTTATGTGTTCCACAAATGTCGATTGCAAGTTTTTTAAGGGGAACAATTTATTACAATTTTATTCTGTATTCGAGATTGATCAGGGCGGCGAGCTTGGGTAGAGTAAATAATATACTTTTAATTGTAAGTTGTACAAATTCTTGAAAGAACTTAATGCGAAAGAATAATATTTTTTTAATTATTGCATATCAAAAGTTGCTCCTGTACCGAAATAGATACATACTTTCACATATTTTATCATGGACACATATTCAACTGTATTAGTTGGATTGCATGCATCCCAGAAGAAATGCTCATATATTTTACCTGACGTGTATAAAGAGCGTAATTTACTTTTCGCAAAATACACACCTGATTAATGACAATGATGGGTGTTTTTCAATATATATTATTTTTCTGCTGTTTTGAAGTTCTTGAAAGGTAGGCAACCCGCCTAACGTATACGACAGTATAGAAAACATTCTGGCGAATTAATTTTGATATTAATTTAACACATTAACTTAATATTACACTCACAACTTAATACATTTTCGTATCCCAGCAATTACATTCCTTTAAGCATTTTCTTGAATTTATTTTTTAAAAAAAGCGAAGGATTTAAACTCGTTTGGTGTCAAGTGAAAATAAAAAAAGTGTTTCCTACTTCAAGTGCTTGACCGGAATACTGAGCCAGAACGTCAATAATAAAAATCAAAAAGTACATCGAAGGTACCAACTACTTTTATATACGAATGAGATGTGTTCAAAAAAATAAAATGAAATAGGTAACGCTACCTCTATTCAAATGTATTTAATACAATTTGTTACTTATAAAATTGGTCATAAACTTTCATATTTTCTCAACTTTACTGCCAGGTCTTTTCTGATTAGTCATCACCTCAACCAACGGCGCCTCAACACTTTCATTGCTTTTATTTTCTTTTAGTTCACGTTATTGTTTCTCGTTCACAGTTGTCTTCGTTTTGTTGTAAGAAGTTTCGAAGAAGATATTGGCGGCCAAAGAACAAGAAGTGGTACTCAGCATTTTCCCATTAAGAAATGGTTCATATATTATGGAGTAATAGAATAGAAATTAATTGTTATCAACATAGATAACACCTCGTTAAAAGTCAAGGTTTCCGAGACTTGAAACCAAAGACTGCCTCAACGCGATTGAAACCTCAGAAAAGTACGCTATTTAATTCGTCACAATTAGAAATGTTGTAAACATGTGCCAGCGGACATTTTCACGTGAAAGGATAGGCCTATGTCTGTCACTGCGTGCCTTTGCGGCTCGGATCAGGATTAATTCAATCCGCAGCGAGTAACAGCCATGTGCATTCATCCGAATCGAAATTGAAAGGATTAGTGTTACACATTATTAAATTACGCGACAGCAGAGAACTGGCAGGAAATAATTCGAAATGCTCAATTATTCACGATTGAATTTTCTGCGGTTGGCACGTGGAACGGTTCGACGGCGCACTGTGGCAGGCTATCAGAATATAGCAGCGCGTGCGGCCACATGGAAACGGTTTGGACGGTGTTTCGAAAGGAACGAAGGCAAAATGAGCGCCGTTTCATAGTAGTTCTCAGAGTAGGAAGGGTCCATGACGTCAGCGGGACATCCTGATTGATTGTTTATTTCGTGCATTCAGTCGCGTCTTCTGTTACGGTAATTATTCCCATAAATGTAGTGCATGTAACAAAAGAGGCGGCGGCGGCGACGTTATCCCCCAGAAGGAAGGTGAGATCCGGCGCCGTCCTGCACGCCAACCTGCGGAGTTTTCCTCATCTAGGTATCTCTCTCTTGGCCGGGGCACCGATGGCAGGTTATCAGAATATAGCAGCGCGTGCGGCCACATGGAAACGGTGTTTCGAAAGGAATGAAGGCAAAATGACCGCCGTTTCATAGTAGTTCTCAGAGTAGGAAGGGTCCATGACCTCAGCGGAACATTCTTATTGATTGATTCTTTCGTGCATCCAGTCGGGTCATCTGCTACGGTAATTACCTCCGTAAGTGTAGTGCATGTAACACAAGATGTGGAGGTGACGTTATCCCCCAGAAGGAAGGTGAGATCCGGCGCTGACCTGTTCGCCGACCTGCGGAGTTTTCCTCATCCAGGAATATCTCTAAACCGAGACACGGATTCAACAGGGACAAGCTCTAAGCTGGTGACAGGTTTTCCGACAAGTGTAGTACATGTACGTGTTTGTATGACTGTGATCGGGTGAGGATAGGTGAAAGAGAAACATTGCAGAGGAGGTTGCAAGAAAGTTGCAATTTCGTTAACCTTGTTACACTGGGTTCACGTTTTGAGTCTTGTAATGTGAATGTCTAAGTTTTCGGGTATTATTTTATTATTCTTCTAAATATATCCCATCTATGGATTTATTTTGTATTATTTCAGCTTCAGAGAGAACAGGAACGTTTTAAATCTTCAAAATTATAGTCGAGAAATTCATGTAGAAACAAACAAAATCTTAGACGTGCACTCTGTTAATACTTAGTTCACACAAGGTAATAAATAAAAAACATAGAATACTGACATGAAAACTGTTTGGAGCTGCTTCAAAATAAAATCCGAAATTTATTTCATTAAAAACCAAAACAAAATATTTTATTAACCGAAACCGAATTCTAATTGCAACAATGTTCTGCCTTGATAGAAAGTGATTGTGGTTGCTTAGGGGTTTGTCAGAGCTCTCAGAATATTAACCTTTTTTTCGACCTCATATCACTTGAAAACCTTACATACACTTGTTTATATAGCATTCCGTGCTCAAAACATTCCATATTACCACTTCCTTTAATATTTACTACTTCTTCTGAAAAATTCAATACTGATTGAATTCACTGCACAGCGAACATCTGAGTCGATAACATAAGGTCTTGAAAATCGACGGGAAGCAAGCTTCTTAGAAGGAAGTGTGTCGACTAAAGGCCGGAAGGGTTGGAAGGGTGGGGGAGACCGGAAGAGATTCGTTCAGAATCGACGACCCGGGTGCTCGCAGAGGTGTAGCACGCGACGAGGGGTTTTAAGCAGAGCGGAAGTGGCGTTTCGGTCGTTCCGATCGAATGTCGACGTTTATTTGCTTGTCTTGGATTTGATTCAGGCTAGTGTGCTTGAAATTTTCGAAGGTACGAAATGCGCAATTGGTCACGTGAAATCAATCTTGGCTAAATGAAAAAAAAAATAAGTTCTCCGACAATAATCCCGTTATTTGTGTTATCTATGCAGCCAACCAGATAACGCTTTGAGGAGTTAAATAATTTGTGAGGCGTTTTTGTGCCTCCCTTATTCATTATTTTACTCTAATATTTATATATTTTCCAATTAGTTTGTCTGCTTTCTTTATAGAGCTACATTCTCACTTTGTATGGGTAAATCCGTTCTTACCCGACTCCGTAAAGCAAAATGAATTTTTTTTCATGATGGATTTCTTTGTTACCACATAGGGACTGATTGTTTCAAATTATTTTCTTATAGGAATAAGCTTGCATTCATCTTGTCACCTTGAGTGTCACAAGCTACATAAAACCTAAAAATCCAATACGTTGCTCACCTGTCCCCATTTCATCATTTTATGTCTAAAAGGTTTCATAAATCCCTTTATGTAAGATCTGTATAAATTCTTGTCCTGCTTGTCAAAAGATATTCGAAGCTCGTAAAATTAATGTAGTGGACAAAAAACTCATTTTTTTAAAACTCATCGCTCATTGTTCAATATTTTATTTTTGGCCCTAGAAACGAGCACGCAGCCTTGTAATTTAAAAAACTATTCTTGTTTGATTTATTCCATATGTTCTTTAGTATTTCTTTTGTATTTTCTAGAGACCGTTTTTATATTTCTGTCAACTTTTATAGTAGTACTCAATACGAGTAAATCAGCGGAGAAACATTTTCCAAAATTTAAGTATTTTTCAATTTAATGCCCCTTTAACATATTTAGAAAGGTGTGTGAATATTATAATGCAAAAAAGCCATGAACGAATTTTTTAACCCAAAACTATCATAATATCTTTTTGGATAAACGTACGTTTGAATCAGTACACCAAAAATATTAGTTGAGAGTTTTCGATAAAGTTTCCAATTATGTGATGCATACAAAATTTATCTCAGAAATTACAAGAATTATGGCAAGATTAATTAATTTGGAGTTCAAAGAATAATTACGTCCGAATTTATAATACCTGATAAAGGGCTGGCAAACGATACCAGGAAGAATTCATTATGTAAATAATTAAACACTATTTTGGCTTGCTAATAATTTATATTACAAGAGAGATCTCATTTATCGACGTTCCAGTGTTTAATAGTATTCCCGTATTCTCTGGACTCGAAATGACAAATTAATATTGAATGGCAATAAATAAATAATTTTAGTAATTTCCATTATTTGGGAATACATTTTAAATCTAAATATCGTTTATTGTAATAAGAAACAAGTTACCACAATAGTAACATTTTATTAATATACTATGCATGTCTGTTACAGCGTTGGCCTTGGTAAAAGTCCAATTAAAATGTTATTTTTCTTTCATTTTCTCCGGTTCACCGATATATTTCGTATTTTATTCTGAAGGTAGTTTCGGCATTTAAATTTGAAACTTTGCACTTCGTGAGATATTGATAGCAAACGAGCCAATATTGTATAATATAATATTTTCGTAGTTGACATCGGTATAGATATTTAAGAACTTTCCATGCCTATGAATAAATTCCTGGAACAAAAGATGTTTAGGTTTTGTGTTTTGGGAAGTCCTGCGTCGTAATTTAAATTTGGTACTACAAATTAAAATCAATACACTTATTACCAGATTTTAAAATCTGGATTTACGCTTAAATATACATTTCACCTAATATTAGTTCATGTGTATATAATAACGTGAAGCGTTTATTTATTAAGATACCGTCTACTATATTATAAGGTTAAATTAAAACAAATGTAGAAAATATAGGCCTACAAAGTTCACCCTAGAGCGTCATTCAAAAAATTATGTTACAATATGAATTAAACAGTACCTATCTTCATCGTTTTGCAGTTATTTTCGAGGTGGGATATACCATTTTACATTCGCGATAGCACATGTGGTGATTAAACAATGGTAGTAAACAAACATAATTCTGTAATTAATATTCAGCATCTTAACACAAGTACATGTTTAACGAGAGTTTGTTTTGCGAGATATGTCGGGAAAAAAACGTCATCATTCTTTAATTTTCACGTGGTTGTTTGAGAACCGATAGCGCAGTGTTTATTGTCTTCCTCATGCAACTTGTTGAAATATTTTTAAATACAACTACTTTCAAGAAGGTACAAGGTAATCTAATATATTAACTATAGTGAGTAACTTATTTTAGAGTTACATTGTCCGCCAAAAAATACGTAGATAAATATTACATTTCTAGTACTTTTATATCCTCTCATAAAATTGAAGACAATAGATTTTTATATCTTTTATAAGTGTTTTAATTCTATAATATTTGTCTTCATTTTCAGGAACATCACATACAAACTGTGCACCTTTAAAAACCTGCAATGGTAATGTAATATTTCTATACTAAAATTTCAATTTAACCCTTGCACTCTGATTTTCAAATACTTACGTGGACTCCGTTTGGGGTCTTTTTTGACCCCAAATGTTTTACACAATAATTTACTTGTATTTCATGAAGGTATGTTTGGAATTATTAATCGAGAAAACGATGATATTTGCTTCATTTACTATATTGTACGAAATAAGAAAGAATAATGTTTTGTCCAGAAAAAAATATTCCAGCATATCCTCATTACTATGCATAGGTGGCAATCTTACCAGCATGAGAATGTTTGAAACAGGATTAACAAATCGAATAGACAAATACCCCAAATTATGGGTCAGAATACGCAACATACAAAACACATTTCTTGATATATTTTCCTTTTATTTGGACTTCAAATTGGTACTTATTCTTTGTAAAATTTACAAAAAATTATATTTTCGATTTATACCAATGATTTTTGGTGAATCATGTGATTTAAATTTCCATTTAAATCAATGATTTAAATGTCTTGATTTAAATAATCGAAACTCAGACATATCTAAAACTGGACGTAAGTAGTATATCTAAAAGGAGAAGTTCAGGTAAATAGTTTTTAGAATGTTGCGAATCATTACTTGTCCCTAAAGTAAAAAAAGACTTCAAACGATTCTAAGAGTCAAAGGATGAATTTTATTACATTCTCCAAACCTATTTCGTGGATATTGAATATTTATTAGTCCTTCATAAGCTGTATTGAAACTTTTCTTCACATTATTTTACGAAAAACGCATGTTACAATGCAATATAATTAGAGTTAAAATATTTTTTCTTATTTTCCGAGAACGTGGTTAGGTTTTCGAAGGCAACATCTTGCATAAATATCTTACTTCAAAGGGAATTCGAGTTTACTTTAAGCGAAGAAAATAGTAAGAATGTTGTCAACACCAGACATATTTATTGCCACCGCGTTTAAATTATCCACTTTCTCTTGACAAAACATGTTGCACGACAATTTTCTTGCAAGTGTAAAGCCAGTTTTAGGTAAAATGATGAGATGTATTATATTTATTATATCATTATTATACTTTTATAATATTATTGACCCATGATCTATCAGTATCTATTAGTGACCCATAGGCTATGTATCTGTGGAAACCAAATGACAATAAAGAGCTGAATACGATTCGAATAATCTAGTAGTTTTAGGCGACTAACGGGCGATAACTGGAATCATTGCCTACCTACTCCCTTGCTGATCCCTCCCGAGTGATTTACAGATCCCTCTGCCGCTCCTCCGAGTTATCTGCCGGTCGTAAAGGCGAGCGTGCGTGTGAATCTATCTGCTCTGTTCATCTCACCCGCCACAGTCAACGCTGGCCTCGTCGCCGCCTCCACTACCTCAACCAGTGGCACCACTATATTTGCCACACACAACGCCACAGCGACTGTTACTGCCACTGCTCTCGCCGCTACCTCTACTGCTGCCACCATCATCGCCGACCCCACTGCCATCGCTACCACCCCCACCGCCACCGTCACTGCTACCACCGCCATCGCTACCACCGCCGCCACCGCCGCCACCATTATCGTCGCTGCTACTGCCATCATCACCACAACACCATCACCTCCATCACCACCACCCCCATTACCATCACCACCACCACCACCACCACCACCGCGACTTCTACCACAGCCATCGCCGCCACCACTGCCATCAACATTGTCAGCGCCGCCGTCGCTCCTGCCGCGTCCGCTGCCATCGCCACCACTGCTTCTATCACCGCCGTCACTACCACCAGCGTAACCGTCACCGCCACCGCAACCTCATGGTCCCAACTGCCTCCTTATCTCTATGATTCCAATCGCTCAATCACCATCATCATCATTATAGCCGCCGCTATCGATGTCATGGTTTCCACCAAACGCACCGTCACCTCAGCCACATTTTCCGTCATCATCACCCCCATCCCCTCTATCACCCCCACCTTACTCTCACAAGGCCCAGTTGTCGTTTCCATAGTTGGCAACGCAGTGGCTTCGCCGCCGCCGGAAGCCAAGGGACCGCCTGGCTCGCCCCAGGGGTGGACGTGCGCCGCGCACGGGCGGGGCGACAGGGCGTGGCTGCCGGTTGCGTCACCTCGGAGGGTCGAACTCGCTCCCTCGGGGCGCTGCACGGATGTCATAACTCGCAGGTCCTTGACTTCGGGGCCCGTTTGCACCGAATAGGAGATTGGCCCTCGCTTATGGGAAACCAAGGGGCATAATTGATTGAAACTCGTGAATTAACATACTTCTTCTTACATTATTATTGCACATTTTGTAATAAGCACGCATTATTTTCTTATTACGCGTCATGTCAATATGATATTGACCCTCGCTTATTGAAAATCCAGGGGCATATTTGCTTGAATCTCCTGAATTAACATACGTTTTCTTACATTATTATTTCACTCACAGAATATAAAGTTTCTCTGGAAATATACGAGGTGATAGCATTTTACTGGCCTAAACATCTCGAAAAAAACGAACTACAATTTGTAATAAGCATTCATTCTTGCCAACCTAACCAACCAACCAACCAGGTTGACCCTCGCTTATTGAAAATCAAGGGGAATAATTGCTTGAATCCCCTGAATTAACATACGTTTTCTTACATTATTATTGCACTCGCAGAAAATATCTTGAAAAATACGAGATGATAGCATTATAATGATTTATACTTCTCGTGAAAGAACAACCTACATTTTGTAATAAGCATACATTCTTTTCTTATTACGCGTGATTTTCTTAATACTGAAACGCTCTGTTTAGGTCAGAAACTATTTTGAAACGTTTTTAATCTTTATGGATACGAACATTCACACGCTGGGCAAGTTCTCTTGAAAACATGAATACGTGGATGAAAACCATTTTCGTTCGGATTGGGAGTTCTCTCAAAACTAATAATGTCAAAAATGGTTGATCTGCGGAAAATATTACATAAGTCAGCCTTTTTCAAAAGAATATTTATAGCATTTATTAAATTCAACATTCTCTTAATTAATATTGGTCACAGTATTTCAAACTTTTACTTTTGTGCAACTACTTCTGTTGGCATGCCATTTGATCGAAATACTCGTATTAATTTATTTTCATTACTAACGCCTTTTAAATGTTTATCTGATATTCTATTTGCAAAGTAGTGTTAAATTTTTTGTTCGCTGTTTTCCGCGGGCCCTTACAGTTTGTGGTGATATTATTGACTACGATACCGTCGAAGAGAAGTTTTCCCTCGAAAAATCATGAATTGCACCGGAAATCTATTCTTGTATCTTGATGTCAGAATTGAAAATTGTCGCTCTCTAATCCGAATATCAATATCAATTTATCGTTATCCTAATGAAATGTTAAATAAACAAACTTAATTTCCTAAACCTAATAATATTACTCAGACTATTTACAATTGATTACTTCCAAGAATATTTCTGATGGACGTTTCAATTTTGACTGGTTTTCACACTGGCGTTGGCTAAACGTCCTGTTTCCATACAAACAATTATACTGTTACTTAGAATATTTCTATCGCACACGCGCGCGCGCACACACACACACACATACACACACACCTACACCAAAAAAAACAAAAGAACAACTGAACATGAAATTTACCCTGCAACATAAACTATTTGGACTTCTGATATTTACACTATCTCCCATATCTAGATATTTATTATGAGCGCCACCCTCTGTGTTTAAAATATCTTTAACAAGATTTCGCTATCAAATTTGAATTCCGTCTTGCAAGATCATGGTTCTACAAACAAAAATGTCACTTCCGTTTTCACTTGCCTTCTAATTTTTCATAACTATTTTTATAGTTGGCCTTAACCAGCCTCGATACAATCACTTATTCTGTGCTGACGCCTACACTTGTTTTAAAACGTGTCAGCATTGGTTGTCCATTCCTTCCTCCAATTCTTCAAATGACGCGATCTCATGAAAACATATATTTTAAACTCAGCCACGACCCAAATCATGAATGTGTTTATTTTACGAATATCCAATGCCGAACATTTACTTTCTATTCCAGCCTCGAACATTGCTTCGTCCCGAAATTCATGTTGGAATATCGTCGTTTTTATTTTCATCACGTACAATATGGCTACCATAAGTCCTCTTTATAAATACTTCATCTCACTTGTACGTCATTCCCGGGTTCCAATGTCCATAAATTTAATATTGTTCCACTATATTTGTATCAATTTTTTCCTAGGAGTGATTGAGAATGTCTCAATAGGCCGAGTTCTATATTTTGTGAATTGGAGTCAGAAAATAAACTGTCCAGTGTCTGCATCGTCGGAAATTCGTGCCTGTTGACCATAGTACTCTGTGACCTCGCAACAACAGTGGTGCTCGGCACAAAGCCTCATGTATCCCGTGCAGAATGTCCCCCCATTACTCCTCGCCATTAAAAATGCCTAAAATATTTTTAGCCCTAGAATTGAACCGGTAATTTAGCCCTTTTAAAGTTTTGACTGAGTTAGTTCCCGATTTCATTGCGGTTAATCTCCTCAACAAGTGTTATGTTAGATTTTATAGTTGAAGTTATTATTTTAGTTTATAATGAAGTGAAAATTCATAGTCGAACTTAGCACCAAGTGTGAACACCATAATTGGAGTCAGAACAGCGCCGTGGTAGACTCCCCAGACATTTTAGCACAATCAGTGTCGGAATCAGTGTCAAATGCTCTCAGATCTATATACCAGTCTCACAACAATCATCCCACGCATCAACTACAAGAAGTCTATGACCAGTCGGATGGTGAATCTATGGAACATCTTAACTCAAATTACGAGCTCTTTAACAATCCCGAATCGTACAACTTGTCCACGTCTCACCTAAAAGTTCACTTCAACGAAACTTCATTCATTACTCACCTTCAATTCGGCTTCCAATCGCTTATCTCAACGAACCATCCGATCCTCAAACTTAGATTTTTGCATTCAATAGATGTATTCCTCTACATCGAAAAAGCCTTCAACTCAGGTACCATGGCTCATTATTCAAACTACTTAAAAACTCGGCATCCCACAATATCTTATACTCCTAATTAAAAGCATTCTTCCCGAATAGGTTATTCTCCATACGATTAACGACACACTTTCTGTCCCCGCTTCTATCTTAGCAGGTGTATCTCAAGGTTGTGTCCTAGGTCCTCTCTACAATACTCTCTACAACTGTGCGTCCCGTTTTTTACTTATGACGCACCGACTGCCTCTAACACCTCCCTCTTTCTCTTCGTCGATGACCAAGCAGTGTACTCAACAAAGAAACTACTGGATCACGCAACCCTTAATATTCAAAACCACCTAGATCAAATTTCTGTATGGGCAGGAAATGGCGTTTTAAATTCAACTCTTCTAAACTTGAAGCCAAACTATTCTCATCTAATGCTAATGGTCTTCCAACTGAAATGCCTTCCAATGAAAATTTATTATACATTGAAGTACAAGGAAACTTCAAGATGTCTTTTGTCCATAAAAAAGCTATATTATCTTAGAACATTTTACAGGTTCATAAAATTACGAGGAAGGGAGATTTCAAACGTTAAAACATCCGTCACTCAGCACACCCATGTGATGATCACTTACGTCGGAGCTTGGACAAACATCATCTGCTATCTCAGCATCTTTACAGGTATCACTGACGTTGTACAGACGTTGCGTTGCATTTTCAATGTCGGTGTATTTTAATTTTGTTTTACAAATCAACTACCGGAACACCCTAAGTAGATCAAGCTTATCTATCGATCTATTTACCTATCTATCTACCAGTATTGTGAAATAGGGAGGCTATCGCAACCCAGTTTTCATTTACTTATGAATTGATAGCTCTATGAATTGTTTAACAATCACCTGGTCTTATATTTTCTACATTTTTAAAACGACTTCTAAAACCACTATTTAAAAAATTAGCTGCTCATAACGTTTCGGAGGTTGGCATTGTTTCCTCCATCTTCAGATTCTACTCATTCAAAAACCATATATAATGTCATTTCAATAATTCATACAATAAAAGACCAGGTGATTGTCAAACAATACATCGACCGAACAATGATAGAAAGAACTTAGTTTCATCCTTCGACAATCTACATCGCAACAATTCCAACTTACTAGTGAAACCGTCAAGGGAAAGGGAAGCCGGGCGCGTGTTCGTGGCGAGAGCACCTCGGCTGTGGGGGCTTACGCCGTCGTGCGTATCGACCGGCTGCGCGCCAGACGCAGGCGTGCGTGCGCGCGTGTGTGCAACGAGGGTGCGTGTCGTTGCGTCGTTGTCGTCGTGACTTCGCCGGCGCCCGCCGCCCCCGCCGACGCCGTCGTCTGCATTGGGCCGTAATGTGCGGAAAGTAAAAACTCTAAAGGTTTCTCATTAACCCTTAAGTAATTGCGTCCCGTTTTCTGAGGAGAACACGCGGCGTAGGGTAGATTTTACGTTAGCTAGTTTTCATTTTAAATCACAGTAAAAACAGCATTTATGTAAATCTAGACGAACACTTGTGATTACATTGCACAAAAGAAAGATCTGTAGAAAAGTTGTAACAACGAAAAACAGAATTAATGCACTACGCAGAAAATCGAACGCCCTAAAAAAGTTTCATGTTGTACAGTACTTGTTCTCCGACACTAGTGGCAGGTGTGTTAACATATCACTGAACGCAGAGTAAATCATGTTTCTTAAAATGTAATTGCAATGTTTTACCAATATCTGTACATGTATGTCATACTGTACTACACCAGAAAAACTTTAACTTCATGAGTTTAGTTTACTATCTTCGCAGCAACTTTGATCAGAAGGTCTTAATGTTGGAGTCCCGACGGAGGCAAATTTTCAACCTTAGCTAGAAAGCTAGGTCAAATCGAACCGCTGTCTGTATAAGAATACTAGCCACCAGTTGCTTTGATTGGTAATTTTCCGTGGTTTGTCTGATCAATACCAGACGAATGGCGGTGAAGAACCTTAAAAAACGGACTACAGACCGCATGCGATCGTTCAATTTTCTATACCACCAGGCGTATCGTAAGCCTAGAACTTGTCCCGCCTTGGGAGATACCAAGACGGGAATATCTCCTGCATCTCCCATAATATAAATTTTCGTAAAGGGATCTATAAATTTGCAAATTGTTATTTTTTTAATTCTTGAGTAGTATCGTACTAATGACAAAAATAAATAAATAAATAAATAAATAAATAAATAAATAAATAAATAAATAAATAAATAAATAAATAAATAAAAATAAAAATAAATAATTAAAAATAATAAATAAAAATAAATAAAAATAAATAAAAATAAATAAATAAAAGGTGATGTCCGGAATGAAATACATATTTCAACGTAAGTTCTTTTCGATCGCGTAGTGATCATCATTGGACCTATTTGCAAAAGTTACAAGAATACATGAAATAAAAATAAATATTAACTATACAAATTATGTACAAAATGTTGACGTAGTGTCGCCGGTGCCCAAGCAAACTGGGCCGTGCGTTCCTTGCAGCGTGTGGGCGGAAAACAAAGGACTGCGAGTTCTTGAGTGTGCGACGCGTTTAAGAGGAAAGTGAGTTGGTCGGAAACCTGTGGGGGCGGGGTAGGGGGCGCGGGCGAAGGGTCGTGGAGGCGAAGCTTCTGGTGCAGACGCGAGGAGGGGGGCGACGGGGTTTTAAAGATTCTTATTACTAGGGTGAACGAATTTCATCCCTGAAAAAACTGCAACTTCGTCGCTTTGAAGCAAAAATCGGTCAAAAAGTATTATTAATTTTTGCGTTTTATGGAAGTGAAGTTGAGTTACATTGTAGTATTTGGCATTGCTAATAACAGTGAAGCAATGTTCCTCTACGACCATGAGAATTCACTCTTTATGTAAATTACCTTACGGAACGAAGTTAACTGATACTGACATTGTAGAATTATTATTTGCTGATACAAGTGATTTTTTTACCTGCAAGGTATATAAATGAACCATTGATTATTGACATTTGAAATGGCTCATGTAGCTATTTTGGTACGGTTCATTGGCTGTTTTGATGATCACATCCAGGGATCACCGTTTGGCGATTTATCGTTGTACGTTATATCTGGCAATTCCCAAACTCATAATTGTTTCGTAGATTAAATTCCGCCGAGCTCACCTGAATTCGCACTACCATCGCTGCCGCGTGTGAATTGTAATGCTTGCGTCGGCATTGTACCGCTTAATACAGACGAAGGTTTTGGCATATTGCATGCAGAGGCTATCGAATAACAAGTCGGAAATGAAATATTTAACAATCATCGCTGTAAAACGTTTGTCATTACTCATTCACCGTTTCAATTATTCATTACAATTTCCGAGTCGTTTGATTTGTAGTATGCGAGTTTTCCTACCTCCCATACCGTTTCAAAAGAATTTTTGTCTGTGAAGTGGTGTACTAATATTGTGAATCGAATGCTGTATTAAAGCATTGCATTTAAAATTACTGTTCTAATAGCTGGAAACACCATTCCCACCAAACGGAAAAACTTGAATATGAAACGAAAAGTCGTTAAGGATTATTTTCTCACTTCTATCTGAAATGTTCGTACTTTTCTAATGCGTTGATTGTCATTATATAACATTTAGATTCTCATTAAATAACAATTCAAAAACTTGCACAAAAAGACTAGCAATAACGTTAAAAGAATATGGTATTTAGTGTACAGTGGTAATTAACAATTAAGGATATGGAATAACATTTTTGAGAGATTTGGAAAAACAATTAATTTTGCCGATTGTTTTATTAGCCTTGGAATACTTCAGTGAGTGTTCCGATCGATTTCGTTGCTTCCCGTGAATAATAAAGTTTTGTTTGTATATTTGATGTCGTGAACGTATTATGTTTTAAAGAGAACAAATTTACACACATAATCTTGTGGTGCAATCAATTGTTGGTCAATATTTGTTTTTCCCTCTCTCCTTTTCAAGACGAAAACCACTGAATGTTTTGACGAAAATGACAGTATAGCGAAAACATTGTTCACTGTAACATAATTAGTATGTTTTAATTGTTCTTGTAATGGTTTTTCCAACATAACATGCAAACTATAATCAAAAGGCAGATTTTTCGGAATAATTTACTTCGCACGAAATAATGTAACTCGAAGTTTCAAGTGGGTTAAGAACATAACATGTTTTGAAACACAATCTTAAGGAAGTAATCTATGGTTAATAATAAGTATTTATGGAGCGTCCAATGGAAATTTATATTTGTTTGTATATCTACACTACTTATACACTCGTTTTTGTTCCTGGTAATATTTCTGCACGTTTATTCACATGACATCACTGATCTTTGTGATCTTCTAGTCGCAAGCGCATTCTGTTGGCTTTCTTATGCTCACGCAGGGGGCAATTTGAAACACAGCGTGTATGCGCAAACTGTATATTCTATAGTTATCCTCATGGACTTACAGGTGAATAAATCTGTAACCAATCGCTCAGTATGTCTGCCACCATTCGTATTTTCTAGAACGCTCCAATGCATTTACAATCGCACCCAGCGCATTTGTTTGCCTCTCCAGTCTTGAGCCACGGAGTTCCAAGTGCGGAGAGCGTATGATGTGATACATCTATTACATTCTGAATAACATAAATCAGAATGCGTTGTATCGTATGCTACATAAATCTTTATTCTAAACAAAAAAATATGAATGCTCCCTGAAATCCCCCCGCCCCGCCCCCAAAAACATTATGTTTGTCATGCACACACGAACAACCGAAGCTCGGCTTGCGTATGCGTGACTACATCCCAACGCACGAATGTCCGAATACGTTCCAATGCATTTACAATCGCACCCGGCGCACTTGTTTTCCTGTCTAGCGCAGCGAGCGAACGCCAGCGGCTCCTCCAGAGGGGATGGAGCGGCGGGATGCACACGGCAACACTTCGTGCCCCCGGGGGCACGCGTGCCTTGTGACGGCGGTCCCCTTTGCGATTTGTATTCGCGCGGGGCTGTCTGTTTGACTGCCTGTCGTCGGCGCAGGGGGTAGAGCAGCTGCGAACGCTAGCGACGTCGCGAGAAGTGGACTCGGGGGCCTTGAAATATAGGGCGTCGAGCGGGCAGCGACCCTGCACTACGTACCAGTGGAAATGACCCTCATCTCGATCATGGTTTTTGTCCAGTTTCCCTATCCATTGAGCAAATGCTGAGATGGCCCGTTGTTTTGCTTCTGCACGTATATGTAGCTTCACTACGCGCACGTTTTGTTGAACTCTCCTTTGCTTGTATGGTAAAGAAGAGTAAGACAAGTAGCTACTTTATTAGCATTGCAGAAAAAAGTATACTTTAAATTCGTTGTACCGATGCAAATAAGTTTTCTATAACTCAGAAACAAAAATGAATATTTTTTCAAATATTTGCTAATCTTGCAATTTTTAAATTTATTATTTATTTTTATTTATTATATTATTTATTTATTTATTTATTTATTTATTTATTTATTTATTATTATTATTTATTTATTTATTTATATTATTTATTTATTTATTTATTTATTTATTATTTATTTATTTATTTAATTTATTTATTTATATTATTTATTTATTTTATTTATTATTTATTATTTATTATTTATTTATTTATTTATTTATTTAATTTATTTCATTTATTTATTTTTATTTTTTATATTATTTATTTATTTA
>BOPP01000174.1:1740562-1766456 GCA_017312745.1 Gryllus bimaculatus
TTATTTATTTATTTATTTATTTATTTATTTATTTATTTATTTATTTATTTATTTATTTATCTATTTATGTTAAACTTTTACTCACCTTTCAACTATTTACAGTTAAAATGACGGGAAGGGTTACGGAACTCAAGAAAACGTGCGCAGATAATCTTTTCCTCCCTACGTCACATACAGTTTTTATTGTGTGTGTGTGTGTGTGTGTGTGTTTTTGACTGAATAAATCTAATCTAGTTGCGAATATCTCGATATGTCTTAGTATACTTTGTCCTGTGTTATTACAGTCTTCAGCAGTATTATTTTCTGTGATTGGTTTGTTAAGTTATTGTACTCGAAATTAGTACATGCATTGAATAATGAACCTTCTTCTTCCAGATTGTTTTAAACACATTTTGTTTGCTTTTGAACTTCTTCCATTTAGCTAGAAGAATAACATTTAATAAGATGATGATTTACGCTTGTAACATTTTCACGAAACACGTTCTGCACTACTGGGTCCACTTTCTAATTGACAATTACATAATCATAAGGGATTTGATGATAATAATATAGCAAATGACAAACTCTTTAAAAAATAAGTGTTACTAATATAAGCTTACGTATTTATTGAATACTTTTAGTTTTAGAACTCTGTTACATATGTCACGTTTTTCTTTTGCGCCTTTAAATTACAGAATGAGATGCAAAATCAGATTCTTGTGCATGTTAAATGCTACTGAAATCGTTTATACACTTTTTCTTCTATATTTTGGAAATTATTGCAAAAAATACTAACAATTGACATAGTCCAGTTGGTAAAATGTCGCAATAACTTTGGGAGCCAGATCATATAGCCCAAAATGGCGATAATTCGCTTAGTATTGCATCACGAGATTATTGAACTTCTTCTTACTCACTATACGAATGGATCAAAATCAAAACCGTATAAGTGGCACATTATAAATCCTGCGAAATATGTTTATTGAAGTCAATATGACTGTATCAATAAAACCACATCATATTAATTGTTCATTAAAACCAAGAAAATACATTGGCGCTGAAATATAGCCTAAACAGTTTTTTATCAGAAATAATGTCACTTTTATCATTCTAGTTTTCACCCATTCGTATTTTGTTTGTATTCTTCCCATATTTTAATGCTAACTCTTTTTGTGAAACTACGTGAACCTAGCCTTCTGGAACTTTGGTCATCTCATATGTCAATCGCTATAATATACATTATAGCGCTGAGCATGTTAACAAACTTTATATTAGATTAATTAAAAAAGAAATAATCTCGAGGAAAAGAAGAACTTAATTTCTTTTTTCAAATTTTAAATGGCAGAACTGAAACTGAATACTTTACGACACAGCTGATTGTCCAATACAAAATTGGAATCGAGAGAGAGAGCCTGAAGCTTCATTTTAGTTCCCAGGTTAGCTCCTAGATCTCGCGTGTATGTACAGTGTAGGACCGTGCAACTGCTATGGAGCCAAGCGATCCAATTTTAAATTTATGGCAACAGTTTTTCACTCCCATATGTCACGCGGGAAAGCTAATCCATTTAAGGTGAGAGTTGCGTTGTGATTTACAGAGGTAATTTTTTAGTGCATGGTTTATATCTCTGTGCGATATCAGATATGATAGCTGATCACAATTCAGAGTTAATGTTATATGTCTTCCTCTTTCGAAAACATGGTTTCCAATGTTTCTGACATAACATTTGTGAAAATTACTCGACAAAATACGTTTTTGATACTAAAAATCAATAGGATCAATATGACACTTAATGGTGGAATTAAAATTATCTTGGAATTACAGTAACTTTACAGTAAATTTCCTAGAATTACAGTAAATTTCCTAGTATGACAAAAACACGATTAGAACTTATATTTCCTTTGTCTAATCTTCTACGTTGTAAGTATGTATCTCTTGTCTGTAATGTAATATAATGTATCTGTTACGTCTTACGTCTGCGTAGGCCATGAGCCATGCAGCCTTTATAGCCGTCCATAATTGCGAAAGTGTTGCCGGTGCAGGAGTTTGTGAACGAACTGATGTCTCGATTATGTACCATAAATGTGCGATGGGATTTAATGTGGGTTTCCAAATATTTCGCTTGAATTGTCCAGGATGTTCTTTAAACCATTGGTGAACCATTGTGGCCCGGTGACATTGCGCATTTCCATCCATAATAATTCTATTGTTGTTTGGGAACATGAAGTCCATGAATGACTGCAAATAGTCGCCAAGTGGCTGAACGGAACCAATTCCAGTCAATGATCGGTTCAGAGGACCCTGTCTTGTAATTTCTTGTAAAAACAGTCTACACTATTACGAACCTTCCACGAGCCTTATTGACAACTTGAGATCATGACTTCGTGGGATCTGCGTCACTCTCAAACCCTGCCATCAGCTCATACTAACTGAAATAGGGACTCATCTGACCAAGCCACGGTTTTCCAGTCGTGTTGAGTCTAATCGATATGGCCACGAGAGGCGCTACAGGTGATATTATGCTTTTGGGAAAGACACTGGAGTCGATATTCTGCTGCCAACGGCCATTAGTCTAAAGGATACGTTTGTCGTACGTCAAGTTCTGCAATTATTTCTGGCAGTGTTGCTTGTCTGTTAGCACTGACAACTCTACGCAAATGACGCTGTTCTTGGTCTGTAAGTGAAGGCAGACGACCTCTGCATTGTCCATGGTGAAAGGCTACACCTGAAATTACTTATTCTCGAAACACTCTTGACCAGCAAGAATTCATGTTTTGTAGGTCCTTCATACCGAAACATCTATAGACGGCTATACGTCAGTCCGTCCGTTTGTGAACGACGCTAGCCGTTTTGGCCAGGCGCTAAACCGTTCTGCGGATTTTATTCCCTGGTCGATCGGAAATCCTGCGGAAATTAATATTCCGTGGTCGATCTTGTTGAAGTCGTTACCCTTCAATTTCAAAACGATATTTTAATTTTTGAGGGGGATACTTTTCATGAAGCCCTTGGAACACTGTCAAAATTTTCAAAAAAATTACTAATGTTTTACATTCAATTTTGTAGTAAGATAGTGTGAGGAACGTTTAAAAGAATGGTGCAGGTCTCTTTTTCGTTAAAACCCTGATTTTTCGAAAATTGCAAAATTTTCAAATTTTTTCGGCGTCTTCCTACAACTACAATTTTTAAGATAAAGATTTTTCTCTGAATGAAATCTGTTCCTTAAAAATAGATTTACAAATAAGGTCAAGTACAATTTTTCGAAAACATTAGTATTTTTCGCGTAATTTTGTTATCTTGATGGTAGGATTTTTTATTTATTTTAAATCAGTGTCTTTGTTTAGATTTTTCTAACTAATTTACGCTTATAAATTCATTATTGAAATTCAGTACATTTTTATTTCAATTAAATTCAATAAAATATTATCAAGGCAACCCTACTGATGAATATCAATCGACCTTGATGTTAAGTTTTTTATCTTCAATATTCAAATTATTTAAAAATTATTTATTGAGAAAGAATAAATAGTTCAGTACCTATCGCCTTTCCACTTGGTGTAACGAAATAACATATCGACATGCATCGCTGCCAACAACTGAGTAGCTCGTGTGCTGTGTTAACGGCAAAGGATAAGTTTCCATGATGAATACCCTAAATTGAGGGCAAAATAAAACACGAAGATATAGTACTAACAGAACAGACGGTGTATTTTATTAACAAAATAAATAAGTAATAAACACAATGTCAGAAATCAGTAAATACAACTTCTGTAACTTGATAACGAAAATGAATAATCTCACGAACAATCATTTCGTTGTGCAACGTTTGCAACCCTTAAGTGCTGCGAGGCACCCTGCGTCTCTCCACAGTAGTGGGGTGCCATTCTTTGTAAGTTGTAGAAGTGGGCGGCAGTATTGGAAATAACCACACCAGTACTGGCAAGATCTGTAATATTTTTCGAAATGTTTTCTTCTTTTAAACACTTAAATAGGAGTAAGGAGTCTTATTACGAATAGGGCATTATAGTTTTACAATGATAATGTACAATTCATCCCTTGTGACTGAAAAATAATTGGATGTTTTTAGGAGATCAAACGAATTTTTGTTGTTTTCTATTACACCTATTGTTGAAATGGGTGATTATAACTTAAAGAAGAGTTATAGGTGAAGGAAGGGAATACATAAAATTGTAATGTACAAAACGTGCATTATCGTTCAGTTCATTTTCCACGGTACCTGGAGTAATAGTGTTTCCGAGCGCGTCAACGGCTTTGGTCATTATTCCATCAAGTGTACTGCATTCTATTACATAAATCTGGAGATAGCAACGTCCCTCCTCCCTCTCCTGAAATTTGAGCTCCGTCGACGACCTACAGTTCGTCTTACTAGCTTTCCCCAATCAATGTATCTGCGCCTATCACAAAATCTCAGACCCCAACAGGACTCCTTAAAACAACAGACTCCTTCGAAAAACGTTGTGCGAGTAATACCATGAATATGCGTTACGTCAGAGAGGCCCAACATATTGAGTAAACATTCTACTGTTATTACTCGGGCAACTTTTCTTGAACGATGGATTGACGATTTCGGGTGGAATGGGGGTATTAGTTACAAAGTCGGCCACTAAAGTATTTTAAGTAATGCCAACGCGTGTGAAATGAAAGTCAAAACTGCATCTTGTGCTTAACTTTTTCGGGAGTTTTAGGTGACTCCCTTGAAGGACCTGGACCTGACAGTCATTTCTTTCGATATTGACAATACATCTGAACAGGAATTCTGCACAATGAAAGCAACTGGCTTTGACTAGCTTCTGTTTCGCGCCAACGAAGTTTTAATGCTTGGAAGGTTGTCATCAGTGCCCGCTGCGAGCTTTTGCCTTCAACTGTTTATTGCACAAGGGAGGGGGATCAAGGTCATCGTTCAAGAAAAGTTGCGCGAGTAATACTAAAAATTCCCTAACCTAAATATGAACCTGTGCTATTGAATGCGTATCAAATAGTCAATTTAGATTTCAGATCAAAAGGGGATTCTTAGAGAATGTTTCTGATCACCTGTTCTTCGGCGAGAGGTAAACCACTTCTTAATTGCAATTTTTACAAAACAGCGATTTTGAACAATATGAGTTTAACATGTCAAAAACCTATCCTAGAACTTTTGTTTGATACATCATTCCTCATTTTGTTTTGTACGTGCGTAGAAAAAAGAAATAACTTCTCGACTTTTATTAACTTTATCCCAAATGAAAATTATTAAGTAAATAATAATAATGCAAAAACACCAATAATGTTCATGAAACTTAACTTTTCGTTTTACTATCTTTCCAAAACTGACAAAAGGTTTAGTGATGTTTGTTCTTTTACTCACGTTCCTGGTGTAGCCAGCATGTCATCGTCACACTGTAGAGATACCGAGACAAAATTCAACACAACAGCAACAAGTATCAGCTTGAAAAGAAAACATGGAATCATCTTGTTTATTGATAATCGTTCATGTACACATAACAATAACGCCAGACAATTGAGAGTCCTTTTTTTGTCGATTGAACTGAAACCGGGTCGAGTCACAGTTCGAACTAACGATGTAGTATTATTTAAAATTTACAGTGATTTTTTAAGAAGAATCATATACCTATCGTGACTAATATTCTAACCTAATAAATTCCATTGAGAAATTACTTTATTTCTAACATTATTTAGGTGAGTATGCTAACTGGATTTTAGACGGTGTATTTTAGACATTTTTACGATGAACTTTCGAATCCATAATGTAATCAGTGTAATTGACCTACAGGGTTTATATGAATCTAAAAGTGACCTCAGAAAATTGCAAATCAGTATTTTGCTCTTCCACAAGTGGATTGTGAAACATAAGAAAACAAATTCAAGTAATTCTCCGTTAAAAGTAAAATAAAATATTATTCAATACACAAATGAATAAATCATTATTTATGGAGCTGTAAATCCATTCATAATTCCATGTGAGGATCAGCATTGTTGTGCTCATAACCTCAAAATTTAGTTTAACGATGGCTAGTCCTCTTGAAAGTTCCACAGTAGTTGAACATTTTGTGATTTGTTCTTTTACTTGCTGAAGGTGAAAAACAAGGGAATGTACACTCTAGAATGACTAAAGTGTATAATGAAAGTTGTGTGAACCGCGTGAATTTTTACAAATGGGTAAAACCATTCAAAAAATGGTCGAGACTCAGTTACTGACAAACAGTTCTGGTCGCATCACCAGGAACAGTCATGTTGACAGCTGGGACGTTGTAGGTACGTTTTTTACGATTATCTCGAAGGACAGTGTACAACAAACAGCCACTAATCCTCAGATGTGCGTTTGAACAAGGTGAAACCAACCATAGGGGCGTCGTGGATATCAGAGCAGAGGTGTGATTTTCCAGAACGACAACGCAAGTCCTCACATTGATCAACAAACCTTTGAAACTATCGACAAAATGGTTTGTAGATAGGTTGGGTTGTACTGCCTCATCCCGATTGAGAACCATCTAATTTCCATCTGTTGGGTCCACTGGAGGAAGCAGTACGTGGGAAGCAGTTCCAGAAAAAAGATGTTGAAAGCTTTGTGGGAAATAGGTTCAAACAGCAAGATAAAGAGTTCGTTGCAGCCAGACAAAAAATAGTAAGACGTTGGGGCAAGTGCTTTAATGTTGGTAGGGATTATATTAAAAAGTGGAAAAAGTCCTGTTTTGTAAAAATTAAACATTTATTTCTCCAGACAAATTTGTCTCGTTAATTATGGAATTCCTCTCGTATTAATGACACAAAAATAAATAACACATAAACACATTTTCTTATGAAATGTATTTGGTAAAAGGTAGAATATAGAGCAATATATCTTAATAGAATCAACAACACACAATAGAAAACAGGTTATAAAACATTTTAAAATATCGTACTTTTTAACTGGAAGTTTGTTTATTTGTATGATCCATTGTCAGTTACTCCGCAACGATGAGTTTGTGCTGGCCATACTTGATGTTTGCTTTTGTGTCCCGGACATCAAGAGGAGTACTAAGCGGCAAGTCGACCAATCAGCTGTGTGGAAGAATTCGATAAAGTTAACATGTAGTCACATTGTTTTACATTATAAACCTGGTTGCGAGAGAGGGTGAGCGAGAGAGAGGGAGAGATGAGGAGACGGAGTGACGGAGAGAGAGGCAGAAGCGGAGGGAGGCGGAGAGTGGGAGAAAGACGGTGTCAGACAAAGCGAGACCTAGAGGAAGAGAGAGAGAGAGAGAGAGAGAGAGAGGGGGCAGAGAGAGAAACGAAGAGTGTGTGGGATAGACGGGGAGAGGGAGAGACTGGGAGAGGGGGAGAGTCGCGAGAGAGGGACGGAGACGGATGGAGAGAGAGAGATAGAGAGATGAAGGGCAGAACAACGACTGTTGAGTTCCGTTAGTCATGAATTAAGACAGACACTTTCATCATCAAAAACATCTCTTTCAAAATCCAACACGATTGTGAATGAAAGAATATATATTAGTTAATTTAAAAGTTGAAGTTTGTTACATCAAATGTCTGTTCCTTTAAAGCAAAATTAATATAGTTTTCATGTCATCATCTGTATATTCATTTGTTTATCTCGATTTTGATTGCATATCGACCGCACGGTTTAAGCTTGCTTATCTGCTACATTAGCAGATGGTCCTGATGTAACTAGAGGCATTTAAAAGGTAATTAAATAAAATAAATTAATTTAATATTAATATTTGGCACATTTTGGAACTCTGTTGTACGCAATTTCATTCGTGGAATAGTCCTATTAGGTACCACTCGTGCTTTGGAAATTCTCTGATAAATTCCCTTCTCGCTTAAGAAGTCGGGAATTGATCGACAATTTCCAATGCACTCGTGGTATTACTAATGATAATATAAATTACATTGATTTTTTTTTCGTTTTTCCACTTACTAGTTATTCGTGTGTCTCCTTTCATCCTTTTCCTTTACAAAATTCATAATCTGAAGGCATTTATAAAAAATGAAGCATGATACTCCTAAAAAAAGAAAATTCATAAAATGTAATATTGAAATTCAAATTAGTGGTTAACCAATATATTATTCTTGACCAAAAGTATCTCCAGATTTGCATTTGTAGACCTCTCAGTTAGTTATCGATAGTTAATATAAATATCTGGGAAATTGAAAATTGAGACATGGTATTGAGATGACTAGCACATTGTTCATATATACATTAGTAGCCTTTCTGAACCTCAAAGCATATGTTAGAACAAAATATTTAAATTATCTCTAACTAAGTTTCTCGAAATCTCAGAAGTTTTCAATTAAACTATTATTTGAGGAAAATGATTACCTCATAATATTGAATTTGAGAGTTTTCATAAATGGTTCCAAAATAATCACGTAAGTGTGCATTACATGGCAATATCAAACTAGTGGTGCTGGAGTATGGCACAGACATTCTCGAACTATTTAGTTTTCTAATTTCTTTTGTCTGGAATTGCTTTTCGGTCACCGGTGATCGGTGAAGGCCCGTTTCGGCTGTCAAGCCAAGAACAGAACAGGACGGGGTTTTGGGTCTTGCCTCATCCTCTTGCCATCTATCACCGCCAAACTACATTTGTTTTTAAATTTACTCAATTTTTCGGTTTCCAAATGGTAGAAGAGAAATATTTCTTTAGAAACATTGTAGAAGAGTATATCCACGTCTTAAATAGAAAGTTTTGTAGCTAAATTTGGAGCCCTTTTTAAGAAAATGTAATTTTAACCGCTAGAGTAAATGCGAAAATTAAAGCTATTTTCACAGAAAACTTTTGAGTTTTCGAAAAGCTTCATTGGAAGTTATTTAAAGTTTAGTTGTTCATAGGAAGTTATTAAAAATTTACTTTCACTCATAACTGCAATAACGTATACAAATCGCTGGAAACGTGCGTATTATAGGGTATTAAAAAGCAAATGAATACAACAAAAAGACCTTTAAGTCATACAGTGCATTTAGCACTATCCATTCAAAACATTTGAAGAAAAAATTTGGAGCGGTTTTTGAGAAAATGACGTTAGAGTGTTTCTGAAAATGCGGAATTTTGAGCCCATCTTTACAGAAACCATTTGTTTTTGAGAAACTATATAAGACTTAATTTAATTCACACGTTCTCATAAATGCAATTATATACACAAATTGGAGGTAATATAAATATTAACGACGGAGGAAAAACGTCAAGAAATTACTATTGTGTAATTTTTATAAGAAAAAATGAAGAAAAATTGCTTTTATAATCTCTATTACCGTACATTTAGCGCAACCTCTACCAAAAGTTTAAGAAAAAATCGGAACCGTTTGCGATAACGTCTTGATTTTTACTTTTCCGTATACGTACGTATATACGGAATAACGATGCGGAAAATCGATATAGAGATTTCAACGAAAATTCACGTTTTGGGGCCACCTGACACCGAAAAACATTTTTTCCAAACGTACGTCCGTCTGTCCCAATACACTTATAAATGTAGTATGTTTTCCGTGATCCAGCTGTTTGGGCGCTGCAAAGCTCTATAAACGTGGTATACATGCACGCATGAGGAAAGTGTAAAGAAAGGTTATCGATTATTCCCAGGACAGGAAATGGATGTTTTCTTGAAATACTTAATTTTGGAAATCATATTTTAAGAGTGCACAAGTGTGCTGATAGTCTTAATTTTTGGGCACTTAAGAGTTATTTCTTAGAAGAACCGGGAAGAAGGTCTTGTCAAACTCGTCTACCAAAGAGTTTAACTCTCCCATCTAACAAACATAAAATCAAAGCTTTTCGCCAACGTAACATCGCTATTGACTAAGGGGCTACGTACCCGGATCGGACCTATTCCACCTTAAGTTTTTTTACTCTGTTCCTACAATAAATTTAATGAAAAAATTTGGAGCCGTTTTTCAAAAAAATGATCCTGAGACTTCATGTAAAGTACCCCCAAATTTTAAAGAACGCTTTTCAAAATCTTAAAGCTTGACACAAGCACATCGATCGGGGAATTTCAATTTTCAAAAAAAATCATATGGTGTAGGCGCTATGTGGTGTTCACGGACGGACGGACAGACGTACAGACAGACGGACGTCACGCAATCAATCTATTTCTGACTATTAAGGACAAACAAAACATTGATTCTGGCTACACCACGTGTATGTGGAAGTAATTTTCTGTACCTAAATTGAAACAGATTTATCCACTTTTTCGTTACCAAGTCCTGGGAATAAGAATTTTTCTGCGGAAAATTTGCTGATTTTCGGGCCACGATTACATAACTTTCTCTTCTTACGAAGAAAGTGCCAGAATGCTATAGAGGTCGGGGAGACTATTTCCGAAGATTCTGAAAATCACAGGAATTTGGATTGATGCAAACAAATGTATGTCATTCTGCCAATCCGGGTGGTCGAGATCATTAAGGCTCTAGTAGTGCCATGCGATCTCAGTATGTGGGATCGCGGGTTTGAGACCCGCCTTGGCCATGGTTATATTTGTGTGTGTCCTTTCACCCCTCATCATCACCCTACCAATTTAATCAGTATTCCTCGCGAAAAGGCAGGAGGACCTAGTCCCTTGTGGAATCTTAGTTAGCTAATTTAAAAATGTGTGTCATGATAGATATAGTAGCGGTCAAAACTTCAAAGTGGTTAAGAAGTGGTAACTAGAGTAACTGTAAGGCAGAATTCTTGAAAATAACCTGTATTTTCTTTTGATTATCGAGAAAGTTCTTTATTGTTACTTTCGCGCAAGGGGGTAGAGAGAAAATTATGTAATGCTGCGTGAAAAAATAGTGAATTTTTGGACAGAACTTTCATTACAGGGCCCACGTAATTAAAAAGTGCTTCATATCCAATTGCTGTATTTAGAACGAAATCGTCTATCCTATGGTGTATTCAGAGTCCATATTTTATGGTTCCTTCATACCAAAAATCAAATGAAGGCAACTCTGTCTGTCCGTCCGTCCGTCTGTGAACAACGCTAGGGGCTTCACCGTTCAGCCGATGTTCTCCGAAATTGATATTTCTCCATCGATGCGACTGATATCTCGGCCTCTTGAATTTGAAACCTATTTTTAATTTTAGGCCTACTTACATGAAGGGAAAATTTCAAATTTTCGAAACAATGGCTCCATCGTTTTTTATTATTTTTTATGTGAAGTATGTTTAAGAGAATGGTTCGTTGAAAATTTTTTTTTTGAAAACTGCTAAAGTTCACGTGTTTTTGGAGTTTTGCTTCAACTAAGATATTAAAGATAGAGTTTCCATCTTCATGAAATCTGTTTCTTAAAAATAGATTTTAAAATAAGATGAAGTACAATTTTTCGAAAATTACTTTTTAATTACTTTTGACCTAATTTTTCGTGAAAATAGGGTGAGAAAGGATGTGCTGTTTTGGCACTAGTGTAACAGAAGAAGCGATCGACCGAAAGTCGATGTTACCTAAAATTCACGCTCTAAGAATTGAGACGTTACACCGAGGGGATCTAAAGACTACCTAGAGTTAATGGTCGGAGAGCGTGAGTATCCTCTTAGACGTAGAACGGTGGTGTCCTGGTAGGACTCTTAAAAGCCGATAGATGGTAGCGGGGAAGTGAGTGGGCAAAATATGGGAGAGATCCTGACTGACTTTCACTTTGAAGTGGAAAGCAGTATAGATGCTAACTTGATTCGGTTTGTCTCTTCATACATCCTCTCATAATTTCCTCCATACGAGAACACGTAGCATAATTCAACTGTTTTCCTATTTCCCTCGTAACCACGATTCTTTCGATCCAGATAACTTATGCAATGTATGTAGAGATCCGTATTTAAAGCAATAACAAGCTGCAACGTATCAGTACATAAACATAGTTTTTACTTCCTTAACTATGAAATTAGAATAACGTACGTAATATAACTCTTTATATTCAAGAGAGTTACGAACTCTTTAAAGCCCAATAAACCTCTGTTACGTGTATCAACAATAGTTTGTGTCAACTTCGTACTAATTCAAAAAGTTCACCACTCACTGAATTAAATTTAGAAACAGAGAAATGATATTTCAAATTTTTCATTTTTGAGATACATCCTAATGTGCAAAAATGCCAACAACATTTAGGAAATCGATAACAATTCAATTTAAAATATTTCAGGAAACTATAAATAGTATAGTTATATTTATGAGAAATTTTGATGAGGTATTCAAAAGACTTCTGTTTGACCTTACACCAAAGGAATTGTCAAGGCTTACCTGAGCAAACAAAGCAAGGAATAATGAAGGCTAAGTTTGAGATTTGCTTTGAACTGACTGTTAGTAAGATTCCTTCACCGATCCCCACAAACACACGCAATGCGAGGCCACATAATGACACTGCCAATAACAAGAAATGCATCTGTGAACAATCATTTCATGTATAACTATTTTTTTCTTTATTGTATGCATAGAATGTATACGAGGGTCTTCACAGGAACACAGTAATGCCTCCACTTTTCTTACGTTGGCGTATGATATCAAATACGAATGTGTGTGGTTTCATCGTAGAATTTGACCCTTCTCGTTAATTTCCGTTTAATTTCGTCGCTATTTGTCTGATAGAAGCACAACGACACTACGTTAAAATGGCGTCTAGTTGGAACGCACGTCAGAAGCAGATATGTATGACTGAATTTCTACTTGAGAAGAAATTACGCGTACTGACATTCACAGACGCTTGCTGAACTTTTAAGGATAACTTTGAGAGGATGTCAGTACAGTGCCGGAACGCACGTCAGAAGCAGAGATGTATGACTGAATTTCTCACTTGAGAGGAAATTACGCGTACTGACATTGACAGACATTTGCTGAACTCTTAAGGATAACTTTGAGAGGATGTCAGTATAGTGCGGCGACGATGGGTAGTGCATTTTAGCGGCGGTGGCAGCGAATTGAATGACAAGCCTCGTTGCGGTTTCTCATGCACAGCTGCCACATCACGCGATGAGTAGCGTCTCAATCAGCAACTCCGCGCGAACCCTCGCATCACGACAAGGGAGCTGTGTACGGTGCTGAACATGGCCTGCAATGTATGAGAGGTAACGCTGAGAAAAAAATTAATTGCTTTTGGCCTAATTTTTCGTGAAAATAGGGCAAGAAAGAAAGTTGTTTTAGCGCTAGTGTAAAAGAAGAAGCGATCGACGGGAAGTTGATGTTCCCTAACATTGACGCTCTAGCAATTGAGACGTTACAGCAAGAGGGGCCTAAGAGCTACCTAGGGTTAATGGACGAGGAGCGCAATAGGTTTCCGAAAATTGTGACCAAGGTTCCGCGATCACTCACACAGGAATATGCAGCATCGAATGGAAGTTTAGGAGTAACTTTTGAATCAAAGCGAAGCTGATTGTGGCGATTTTCTGGATCAAATAATTACTGAAGACATGTCACGATTATGAGCCAAACATAAAATGACAACCAAAGAAATTCTGCCATAAGAATTCACCGTACAGGTCACCTTGACTGGTGCAGATTTTTACAGAAAAATAGTCTTGTGTTCATTCACATTATATTGTTTTTTTTATTTGCTATAGTTGTCATACAAATAAATGAAACGCATTATTATCGGAACGACCCTCGTATATTACACAAGCAAGTAAAAAGCAGTACAGCTAGGAAGAAAGTAGATATTTTTGAAGCAGTTACAGTATGGAAAATTTTCAATAACCTTTTTACAAGGCTAGGTGCAGAGTATCAGATGTCCAGATAGGAAAACACTTTAATGTGCAAGGCAACAAGTTACTTATTACATTTCTGACTTCTGTAATAAATAAAGATAAAACATCTTGGGCGAGCCCAAAATCTGTTTGATCGTTATATTAAGGATATTACAGTTTTTGAAGAAAAATCTTGAAACATACATTTTCTTTCGAAATTATAAAGGATAAGCGTATTTCCAATTTTTGTAAAAAACATTACTTTTGTATTTCTTCTTTTAGAGCTCCTGAGACCATAATAATCGGAGAATGGATTTTTAGGTAAACGTATGTACTAAATAAGCTATTATTGACACTAATTTGTATTCTCTTTATATTTCACAAGGTGTAGAGTTGAAAAATGCTATTTTTTCCAATTTTTTTTCTTCATATTTTGTGATTTGGTAGTGGTGAAGTGTAGGGAGGCACGGCGGTCTGACATGAGAGGCACTTTTAGGGGGCGGCAAACTTTTTGCAATAAATTATAATATAATATTTCCAAAATTTGAAGCGTTTCTTTTCATATTTTTGTCGCGCCTGCTTAGGACAGATATTTTATTTCCGTTCTTTACTTATGTAATAGTAAGTTTAACTTTTAATGATGTTCAGGTTTTAATTTATTATATTAAAAAATAAGAACTAATTAAGTCAGGTAAAGTAGGTTATCATTTTTTTAAATTTATGTAGATTTTTTTTGAATTGCTATAAAATACTCTAGTTTACGAATCCACGTCCAAATTTTAGTCTTCATCTTCTTTTCAATTAATGTAAAAGTTCTTTGGAATTTTAGTAGTTGAAATTGAAATATCTAAATAACGTATTCCTTCAGGTAACTCCAGTCAGCTGAGCACTGCTTCAGCCGGGACAAGCCTAAAGCTCCCGATTCTTCTACCGTCATGTGTAGTAGTGTGGAGCACGTTATTGTGAATGTGTGTAAGTGGTGAGGATAGAAGTAGAAAGAGGAAGGAATATCGTGCGCGAACCGTGGCCCATTTCGTAGGGTTCTACTGCGGCATTCGCTTTGCACTAATCGAATCTACCGATCAGAGTAACCGACCGCTAGAATTTTCATTGAGAGAGCAGCTTAATTTAACCTAGCTCTATAGCTCAATCCAAAATCCGCCATCGGTGGGACTAAATACCATAGGTCAAAGCGTCAATGGTTGAGTCAGCAGCGATGGTGACTGAGTTCTTTTATTTGAATAAAGTTCTCATGCAGCACTATTTATCAAAACTAATTTGTTTCTGTTGTTCTCAACGAACGTCGGCCGTTAAGAGGTGTTTATGAAGTACGAGGTGGGAGAATTATTAAAGGGATAGTTATACAGAGTTTGATAACCAATTGATTATCGTAATAAAAATTTCCACAAGACAACGCTCGTCCTCATATCGCTGCCTCTTCCAAAACGTCCTTACACAAGTGGATACTCTGCCATCTCCAACTGTCACGCCACCCCCTCACAAATCTTCAGGAATCACTTGCATATTCAGGTGCAAGTTGCAAGGACTGCCACAGGATTTGATTTGAGACCTCTAACTTTGCCGACGTGACGGTGCCTCACTAACATGCTCTTTCTGAGACCGTGAAGTGTAAAAAATGTTGGACCTACAAATGTGGAAGTGTAACTATTTAGAGTGTGCGGTACCATCTATCTGCCTGCAGACAGTGATCGCAATCTACTTTGTCATTCTGGGTGCAGCGTATTTTATGTCGAACGTACAGTGAATAGAAGTGGCCTTAATATATTACCTAGTAACTCCTGCTTTCATGGGTAAAGTTGGGGATGACAAGTTCTTTGCTGAAAACTCTGAATACAACAGTTGTGCATTATCTATTGGGTATAGTTTATATACCCAATAGTATTATATAAATCTGGGTGCCAAATGCTCTTGGAGGGTCTAGGAATTCTTCTACAGTGCTGACGTTTCTTAAACAAGCATGTAACATGTTCTGTGAATCGATGCAAGGTAAGATGTGTAAAGAGTTTCTGGGCGAAAATTGGTGTTAAAATTGAGCCTGCTGTAATAAGTATGTGAAAGCTGACCTCAGTTACGTGAAGTTTGATTTTGGATGACCAAAGTAAATATATTCTCTAACAAATGCTAGTTGTTAAACTTATTTGTATTTCTCATGGAGAAAGAGGATAGAACATGACTTTTTGACTCCTCTTCCGTGATTTGTTTTTCTACGGTAAACAACCATTTTGTTTTTACTGGTCTTTTTTGTTGAATTATAAAGATATGTTATGATACAACAGTTAAGTAATCATTACCAAAATAGTTTCATTCACTTGCGAAAAACCCATTCATACAATAAAATGGAATGAGTCGATCTAGATCTGTGATACACAATTCTAGAAATACCTTGATAGCTGCAAGGAACAGAATGACGGCGAGGTAGAGAAGCACTAAATGGCAAATGCCCAAGAACATCCAATTATCGTCGCTGGCAGCCCCTGGCATATAATAAAAATCATAAAATACCAAATATATAATAAGTAATAATCTAATAAATGTACTAGAATAATGAACTATTTTTTTAAGTCTCGCCAAGCTAATAATAAAATTACAAGATTTTAAAGAAACTCATCTGCTTGTTTTCCTTGGCTTATTTATCATTAAAATTTTGTGTAATATACAATATAGAAATAATCCAAAGATTTCAATCCAAATGTCTCAGATTATTAAGCAATGCTCCCTGGTGTGTATCAAACGCCACTCTACTAAAGATCTCAATATCACCACTGTTAAAGAGGAAATCACTCTCAAATCTCACAAATACCAACGCAGACTCGAAAATCATATTAATCATTTGCCATAAACATCTTAGATAACAGCACAATGACAAGAAGATTGAAAAGAGTACATCCTCTGATCTGGACCACAGATATAAATAATATTTTTCTTATAAAATAATTGTTACTGTAGATATAATTTGTTGTCACAATGCTTGCACTATTGTATGTTTGTTATCGTGTTATTGTTATTTCAATGTGATGTTGTTATTGTTGTTCTTGTTGTTTTTGTTTTCTCTCTGAATTGCGACAATTAGTTTAAAACCATTTTTAGAAAGAACCAGAATTGGATGGTTTCTTTACATGTCAATAATGTTTGTACAATTGTATTTGCCGAATGTTTGAGTAGAACAAATTGCAAATGTTAGAAAAAAAAATTGTGTAAAATATTTATTTTTATAAGTAAAATACTCATCGTAATTCTGTTATCTTGATGATCATCATAGTTCCACTTACATTTATTATAGACTGGAAAAAAGAAAATAAGATTAGTTGAAACAAGTTTTTGAATACATCTTACATAAGCATCAATCTCAAAAGAAAATGTTTATTCAGTAATCGAAGAGATAATATTTGCCGTTGAACAAAGAATATTAAAATCGTGAAACGATTTATTCTCAAGACTTTCTGGGTAATGTTAGTTTCTAATTTCTTTATGTTCTCATTTCCATATCTTTTTCGATTTCATATCTCTTAAACATCACATTATTGTACTATTTTCTTCTTTGGTCCTATCTTCCATGTACGGAAGTTAGGTGACCCATAACGGGTTTTCTTCGGATACGTTATTCAGGGTGGTTTCCCGTTGCCTTCCCTGATATGATGATGATGATGATAGGGGGTGAAACGACGAACACAATACCACCATCCCCGAGGCGGGACTCGAACCCGCGATCTTTCGGTACGAGATCGCTACGGCACTACTGCCTTAGCGATCTCGGCCACCGGATCGGCATTGTACTATAGGAAAATAGATAAACATTCAGCACTGAAAAATATAAAACTTAAAATCATTTAATAAGTGCTGTTGTTGGTGAGTAAGATGTTCAAAGATATCTCAAAAATACTATCTGGGATGGGTAATGTGAAAATGGTGAAAATGATGAGTTTGACTGTAGATGCAAAGAGGTAGAAAAACGGATAATATGAAAATTCGAGATTGCGAAAAACATGGAGAATATAATTATCACAAAATAATGGCAGAACATTTAGCCTAAGACAAAAGTAAATGAAAATGGTAGAGATTAAATGAGAGAATATATTGAAAAAGAGAGACGTTCATTTTTAAACCTAAATATAGATAATGATCAGAAATGAACATTTTTATCTCCTGAATTTCCTAATGTAATAGTGACGCTATAGCAGCACGTATTTTCCCGCAGAGAGTTTTCAAAAAATTGGACATGCGTCTTTTTTATCAGCGTACTTTCTTGTATTATTCCTGTATTCCCGTATTTGAGAAAATAGTTGTTTAATAACTGCTTAAAAATTGCCTATATTTCACTCGAAATGAAGCAAAAACTACTCATTTTCGAAACATTGTACATGACCTTATTTAAAGAGCTGTACTTGAAAAACTGATTTTATTAAGGTAATCTTTATCTTCAATATTGTGGTTGCAGAAAGGAAAAAAATTAAATTTTAACAATATTCAAAAAGTCATAGATTTCAACAGAAATTAGATCTTCTCCATTTTCGAGTGTCCCTTGTATTCGGGAAAAAAATTCATAAAAAATCAGGAAACTTTTTTGAAAAAAGATTGAAAATGTTCTAGAGCTCATGTAAACTACCATGAGATACCTCAAACTCGTGAGAAAGAACGCAAATCATTGAGAAATTTCTGGAGAAATGACTGAATCTCCAGGGATTGGCATTGATTCATAAAATCTTGTGGCCGATTTCGTAACTAAGACCCCCTCTACCCACATTTCTTCAATCCATCGTTCAAAACAAGTTGCGCGATTAATATATTACTGCTGAGCTGAATCGACAGCCATTTTAAAAATTATTATGCGTTTTTTTGAGGTAGAACATCGGTGTCGTAAGTTTGAATCATTATCCGATCTTCATTATTATTCGTACTTACATAAATTATCCTCATCCACGAGATCTTCGCCGGTTACAATGGTAACATATAAAAACCGTGTTGATGCGATAACGACTGTGGAATCAGCAACCTATAAGTAGAAATAATTTTATTATTTAAACATTAGTCTAAGTATATGTTACTCTCAGAATGGGGAGAACAATCACATTAAATAAAATTGTACTAATAATACAGAACGTAATGAAAATAGGAATAGTTTATGTAACTTGGAGATCAAAATTTAAAGATGTCGATGGGAAAGATAATAAAACACATAAAACATGAATTCTTCGAATATTTCTTGAGTGATGTATCAAGTAATATGATGTATCAAAATAATTTATCAAGTATTATAGACCTACCATACAACAAATTGAAAATATAAAACAGATATGTCGAGCAACTATCATTTCAGTAAACAAACAGTTCCAGTTGTTACGTTACGTCCATAATCTGGCACAAGTTCGTCGATTATTGAAAGCTACAAAAATCATTGTAATAATGCTCCGCTTTAGGCACTGTTGTTTTTTTCTCAAAAATAGTATAACATTTTGTTGAAAGTTCTATCTATTTTCAGAATCTGTTGAATCTTCTGTAATGTACAGTTATCTATTGAATCCATTTGTCCAGTGATGCATCAATTTGAGTAGTTCTCGGGTAATTTTTCATGAAAATACGTGCAGTTCTGTTTTAGCACCTCTAGATTTAGATTAGATTTATTTAGTCCAAAAACAGTAAAAACTGTATGTGACGTAGGGGGGAGAAGATTATCTGCGCACGTTTTCTTGAGTTTCAGAATCCCTTCCCGTCATTTAAATAATAAATAGTTAAAAGATGAGTGAAGTTTAACATAAATAAATAAATTTTAAAACTCGTAAGATTAGCAATATTTGAAAAATAGTAATTTTCGTTTCCGAGTCATAGGAAACTTATTTGCATCGGTACACGAATTGCAAGTATGATTTTTCTTCATTGCTAACAAAATAGCAACTCGCCCTTACATCTACTCATACCACTACAAGCAAAAGGAGAGTTCAACAAAACGTGCGCATAATGAAGCTACATTTACGCCCTGAAGCAAGACAAGGAGCCATCTCAGCATTTGCTCAATGAATCAGTGAAACTGGACAAAAACCTGATCGAGACTAGTTATACTGCTTCTAAGTTCGGAAAAAGAACTGTGATACGGCCTTTTCTGGCCGTAACGCGCCGATTTTTCGACAGAAAAAATTATGTCCCGCACATCAATAAAGAAGATTTTTTGTGCGCGTAAATTAGTAAACTACTTTCATGAATTTGTTGCTTAATCAGAATTCACGTTTTGTGACCATGGTACAGAACAAGGTGTTGTTTCCTGGTGCTGATGAGTTCAGCTCTCTGTCCGGACGTGTGTGACTAGTGCATCAACCGTAAACAAGTTTCTCTAAAAGGTATTTTTTAATCGCTCGGGTTTAGATCACGGGACCCCTTTTTGAAATTGTTATTAATTTTTTGCACAAACCTTACATGAAACCCCAACATTTCGAATTTTTTTAAGAGTGTTGGATTTCTTTGTAGATAGAGCAAATAAAAATGACACTGCTTCGATTTTCGCTTTAAAAATAAAATAAATTGAAGTGTTTATATTTGTGAGGTACAGTATTTTAAAATATGAGTACCCAATTATTTTCGGTTACTTCTGTAGAGTAATGTATTCCTATTAATACGGCGTAGATCCTATTTTCATTCAAAATTCGGAAATTTTGGTTATAGCAAAAATTTAACATTTCCTTTTGATCGTGCCGGGAGCTTTGTGCGTCTTACTTTATGGGCGCTGAACCTACGCGCCGGGGTTCAAATCTCAGACAAGGCAAATATATATGCAGATCGGAAGCATTTTTGCAGATTCTATAATTCTATATATCAGATTCTGAATATTATAAAATTACGTCGCCTTTACAAGTAACACGAGACCGTAAGTGCTGTTTGTGATCACTAGTTTTTGTCTATGTTTATAGATAGGATTGTGCAAATAAAATAATTTGATTAAATATGTCATATTACCTTCTAATATGACATTATTGCATTTATTCACAAGTTTGCAACCGTTGAGTTCCAATGTCCAACCCAGTAGATGTAAAACCAGACATGTTTTTTCCCTGATCAAAAATGAAACGAAGTTATGTTTCATAGCGTAGAAAGTAAATTTAATCCTTTACTTATATTATTTGAAATTATTTTTGTAAACAAGCGAAAAGATATCTAATAAAAGAAAGGAAATTGTCTTCTAGGAAGACGTTCTTATTGCTTCACGCACGTCAGGAAAGTAATTTCTTGTGAATAGATTGTTATTTATGATAACTGAAACATACCAATGAATACATTCACAGAAACATTAATGAACACAATAATTGACCGGGAGCACTTCTAACTCAAAAAAGAGTCAGAAATACTAAATTATGTTGCAAAAAATGTGAACAACTTATTGGACATCGACTATGAAAAGTCTATGGTCTCCTCCTTCACAGTCTTTAACTAATATTTAGGGTTAAATAAATGCAAAATATGATTGAATCACTATAGAAGTGAACATTTATTACACAAAAATTACATTAATACTGATATTAAGCTGGTGAACAATGGTATTAGCCATTTCCTTAATATACAACGACGTACAGACATGGTTTCTGTACCGAGAATAGCCTCTTTACAAAGTTTTACAATTTATTAAATCTAATAACATCAGAATAATTTAAACTAATCTATCATGCGTTTCTTAAAGCCTTCATAGCACCTGTGAGAGCAATTTTATACACCAAATTTCGAAAAACAAATTATTCTAAAGACATATTATTCATAATAATTGCGACATTATGTATTGGATAACTGGATGAACCTTTCTTAAAATACGTCATTTCATAGTCTTTGAAGTTTGAAACACACACATTAATCTTGTGTTCAGTGCACTTAGTGCTGCAGGACGTTGGCGACCATGTCGATCCAGAATTCATCGTATTTTTTCACGACGGCTCCACTGAAAACAAAAAATAAAATTAGTTCAAAGTCAAAGCATTTGAATCAGTTAATACGAAAAACCTATTTCAACATAAAATGTATATGAAAGTAGTTGATCGAGATTCGATCATATCTGGTACATTTTGAAATTATTTGTGTTCTTAAGGTAATTAATATGTAATTAATACGAAACCGTATTCTAACATAAAATTTATATAAAAGTAGTTGATAGAGATTCGATCATATCTGGTACGTGTTGAAATTATTTGTGTTCTTAAGGTAATTAATATGTAATTAATACGAAAACGTTTTCTAACATAAAATTTATATTAGAGTAGTTGATAGAGATTCGATCATATCTGGTACGTGTTGAAATTATTTGTGTTCTTACGACAGTTCGAAATATACACGTCTAAGTTTGTGCTAACCCAACAGTATTAAGTGTTAATATTTTATGCATTATCGCGTTCAGAGTCCCTATGAAAACATTACAATATATCGGTCCGTCCAAACGGCCTTACATCCATAATTTTATTACAACATTCTCAAAAATAAAAAATACTTTTTCCGACCCGGTGTATTTTAAAATTCTATGACCGTCCTAGCAAGTCCAAACAAAAATTCGTACAGTTAGGGCACGTTCCATGGAAATATTTGCCATAGAAGTTGGAATCGTCTGTCACCCATATGTGGTTCACGGACGTACTAAAACCATCGAGTGTTACGTTTCGTGGACCACATATTGCTCACAGGACAGTGAACATGCGTTATTTCTACCACATAATATCTTAAACTCATTCATCACATTTATGTTAACTCTATTATTAATATTAATATATTATTAATAATATCAATAATATTAGTAACAATTATCTATGTAATGTTTTAACACTAACTGTATTTACATCTGATATAACAAAACCATGCTCAAATCCAGGCTTCCTGGAATGATATTATTTAACGATAGACTTTTTTAATGCACATTTCTCTATAAATGTGAAATAATAGTTTATGTAGATTTTTTCTTTAACGGAATGGACGGAATATATTTCATTGCTTTTCTAGTCTCAAAATAAAAATAGGAACGAAAATCAAAATAATCTCGCCGTTTACCGTTGTGATGTTTCTTTTGTTTTTCATCTAGTTCGCAATTCCAATTGACAAAAGATTATTTTAAAAGCATTTATTTTTGACAAGCCATTATCAAAGTGAAGTTTCTAGATTATGTTGCGTAGCATATTTTAGAAAGTAGAATAGTTTTGAGATCTGGCATTGCTTTTCTGTGAATCGAGACCGAAGCGTCGTGTCGCTTTCACGTTGGCCGCGCAGGGAATTTTGTAAGAGATGCGTAACATGTTGCGTGGCCAAGCGCCCCGGCCGCCCCGCGGCGCTAGCTCCGAGCCATATGCGGCTTCCGCGTTCTGACGTCGGGAACGAGAAGAAAAACAAGGCGAAGGAGGAGGAGAAGGAGGAGGAGAAGGAGGAGAAGGAGGAGACAGGAGGAGAAGGAAGGAAGAAGGGAGAGAGACAAGGAGGAGAAGGAGGAGAAGGAGAAAGAGAAGGGAGAAGGAGGAGGAGGAGGAGGAGAAGGAGGAGAATAATGAGTCGGAGGAGAAGTGAAGGAGACATAAAGAAGAACGAGAAGACGAAGGAGGAGGAGGAGGAAGAGAAGAAGTCAAGGAGACAAAGAAGAAGGAGAACACAAAGGAGGAGGAGGAGAAGTAGTCAAGGAGACATAAAGGTAAAGACAAAGGAGGAGGAGGAGGAGGAGAAGAAGGCAAGGAGGCATAAAGGCGAAGGACAAGAAGATGAAGAAGGAGGAGGAGAAGAAGAAGAAGGCAAGGAGGCATAAAGGAGAAAGAGAAGACGAAGAATAAAGAGGAGCAGCAGTCAAGTAGACAAGAAGAAGAAAGTATAGTGAAGAAGAAGGAGAAGAGATCATCTTGATTTATCGTATCGAGATAGGAATCAGCGAAGTAGCGTTGTGCCCTCCGTATTTGAAGGTTTTCAAAACGACAACCGCATTGTTTCCTGTCGGCAACATTAGAACGTTCGCATAAATTCAATACGCCCGAAGAAAAGACGAAATATATTCTTAAAATGGAGTTGAGTCCAGATTATTTTAAAAATTTAAGCTTATGTTCGCATGTGCGAAATAAAAAATTAAATATTTTGTATTTTATTTTTAGAATCATTTGATTTTATTATACGTTAACCATTGAGTAATGATTATTAATCGTTCTGATCGTTGTATAATTCTGTTCTGATTCGTAATATTTAGTTTTAAAACTTAAAATTTAATAAATGGCTATTTGGATTGATTGTTTAGCGATTCCAGGCACGTAAACTGCTGAGGTTGTTAGTCCTGTAAGTGTTGTAGCATGTTTTCATCTCAAGAGGTGGCAAGCTCTAAGCTGCCGACGCTGGTGTCCGACATGTGTAGTAGTGTGTGTAAGTATAAGTGTGTGTAAGAAAGTGGTGATTATAGGACTAGACGAACGAAGGAAAGATCGCACGCGGTCCGCGGCCTGTTTGTTAGGGGTCTGCTCCTGCATTCGCCTGGAATAGATCGGATAAACCACGATCAGAGCTGTCCACTGCTGCAATTCTTTACTAGACAGCGGCTGAAATAGACCTAGCTTTTTCGTTTGTTTATTTAAGCTCACTATAACTACGAGGTCATTAGCGACCACTATTGATTGAAAGTTAGGGGTATCTGCACACTAAATGAAGTGAAATGGTGGTGATGAAGGGTGAAAGGACGAACACACAAAGGACGAAATACCACGCCCGAGACGTGACTTGAACCCGCGATCCTTCGGCTCGAGATCGCTACGGCACTACTGCCACCCGGATCGGCCACCCGGATCGGCCACCCGGATCGGCCACCCGGATCGGTCATCCGGATCGGGCACCCGGATCGGCCACCCGGATCGGCCACCCGGATCGGCCACCCGGATCGGCCACCCGGATCGGCCACCCGGATCGGCCTCCCGAATCGGCCACCCGGATCGGCCACCCGGATCGGTCACCCGGATCGGCCACCCGGATCGCCTTGACCGCCTTGATCGCCTGGACCTATCTTCGTCTACATTTTCAAGCTCGACATATTTTTTCAAGCCAAGCTTGCTAGAACCGTAAAGTGGGCAACGACGTCAGAGGTGAGCAAACTGCACGAGCTAGTAGTGAATCGGGCGCAGGAAGTTTTAAGTATTTCGTAAATGTTTTAGTGTCAATTTATGTTGAAACTGAAAGCATTCGAATTTCAATACTTATGCAAGCGTTGCTCATCGCACAAAACAATTACAAAAAATCACGCTTTATGATCTTCATTAAGTGGTCAGCGCCACCCTTCCCTTCAACGAGTGACAAGTTCTTGGGTGCTTTCGAGTACAACAAGGAATAAATATTTTTTACTATGCATATGAAACAAACGGGAGTCATTTGAGTTTATTATTATTATTATTATTATTATTATTATTATTATTATTATTATTATTATTATTATTATTATATTTATTAATTTAGGATTCGTTGACGTAGTTCCACTTTTTTACATTTTTCCTGACATTGTCACTACACCTTTAGCCGAAATAGCAAGTGGATATATTGTTACATTCTGTAGTTTCCACATATGTCTTATTTCCAGAGAACGATCTTCATACTTAGTAAGTTTCTCGGCCTCTGTTTTCTTTAGGTTGCGTGTCAATGGTACGGCAATATCAAGAAGCATAGCTTTTTTCTTGTCCCTGTCAATGAAAACTGTATCTCGTCTATTGAAGGCCGCAATTTTATTTGTTAATATGGGCCTGTCCCAGTAAATGAAGGTACTATTTGGTTCCATTATATGTGCTGTGTAGTATTTATAATAGGTAGGAGCTCCACGAATTAACATTCCATGCTTGAGAGCCTATTGTTGATGGACAATCTTAGTTAGTTGGTTGTGTCTCCAAGTATGCGAGTACAGTACATCCAGCCGTTATATGCTCGATTGTTTCACCACGTTTCACCGCCTTTCCTGCATTTGTCAACCACGGGCATGTTCATGCAATGTTTTTCCTAGTTCCTAGTTGGGCATACTCTATCTTGAATTGCCGTTATAAATCCTTCTGTTTCTGAGAATAAACTGCAACGAGAACTTCGTTTCAATATGACGTTCGTGGATAGCTTTAGGAAATTTGCCGTGCCAGCTTGTTGCCAATCTTCTAGATCTCTTTGAATTGTCTCTTTTGGTATTGTTCCTGCAGCAGTTTCTGTTGTTTCAGTGTTAAAGCCACTCAAGTTTAGTGGAGTATACCCATCATTTGCTTGTACATCTATTTTCATTCAGGCTTCTTGCCAC
>BOPP01000174.1:1774692-1818903 GCA_017312745.1 Gryllus bimaculatus
GTCAATTAACAGATAAACACTGAGTTCAAGTTTAAGTTTAATGAAGGGAATTTAGATGTTGAAACGTACATGTTTCCCAGAACAGTATTTGGCCTTATTTTTAGAGAATGGGAGACGTGATGTAAAACGTCGCTGGAGTAGTCTCTGGCAAACAGTAATTCCCTTCATTCGTACCTTAAAGGATATAGAAGGAAATTTACGCTCACTTGGAAGTAGTTAATTATAGATACGATGGTATTTAAACGAACTTTTTAATTAAAAATTTTGGATTTGTTTTCCAAATTACTTGATTTTTCAGAAATTCTTCCGAGTCCATTCTTGCGCGCGGCGATGGTGTAACGGTTAGCATATCGGACTGTCATGCATGTTGGCGGTTTCAAACCCGATCGACGCCGCTAATTGTTAAGGGTGAAAAAATCCTTCTTACGCCTTCCTTCGGAGGGGAGGTAAAGCCGTGTTAGTAGATTTACTTGAATGTAAAAGATCCTCAAGCCTAAATGACGCCTCTGAGCTAAATTCAAATCGCCTGTTTCTCGCCCAAGAAATACCTCCTCTATCAGCTAGTTGGTGAAAAGAGCGTAGCGAAATTTCAGAGTCCGACGGACCACATGGCCAGAGCGGGCCTGATGGCCAGAGTCTCGCCACGTAAAATAAGGCATTAATTCAATTCAATTCCATTCAATTCAATTCGTTCAACACTGACAAGACGTTAAAACAGTCTTGCTGTATATTTAGGTAATAAAAAAGAAAACAAGTGCGTAAAACATACGTGAGTATTTTGCACTTTCGCTACGTGAACGCACCAGACTCTCAATAATCTCCGCGCCGAGGCTGAGAGCTTGGGTTCCACGGCGATTTTTAGTGACCTATGGTGCGGTGACGTCAGAGGCGTTCTCTAGGCCCCCTGCACCATGTTAGCTGGAGAGCGCTCGCTCGTGCGTGCGAAGTGAACTGGTAAAGATAATTTTTATCCTACTTGGAAATCGCGTTCGTAGCACCTTGCTATCTTTGTAAGGGCGATCTCTAATGACAGAGATCTCACAAGTAATAGTCGCATGGACGATGGGATCAGAATACAGCGCCCGGTTCGCTTCCTACCAAGAGAATGAATCCGATTGGCGGGGAATTTAGAAGAAATATGAGGAATTTATCGTGATCTGGCAAGCAGGCAAGTGGACTAGTAAGTAGAAAGCGCAATGGAGCCAACACAAAGGCGAGTAAGTAAGGTAATTCAGTAGACCATCAGTCAGATAACAGTAAAAGACAGGTAAGCGGAGAAGTTAACTATCAAATAAATAGGCAAACATTCAGACAGATAAAGAATCGCCAATTGAAGAGGTAAAAATTAACACAAATTCAGAACGAAAAAGACGGGAATCGATGAGGAATTCTATCAGTTAGTCTCACAATGAAGCATGTAGAATTTAAGTTAAAACTCTGAGAAGCAGAGAAGAAAATTACTTAGGCAGACAAGCGAGAGAGCTTGCGTCTATTTGTTCAGGACAACCAAATATGAAGAAAAACAAGGGGAAGCTAGCAGATAGAGAACAAAGCAAGTAAACAGGTGATGAAGTAGGTATCTACGCTGGAGGAGTACGAATAATTGAGGAAAGCAAGAAGAAGAGCAGACAAGCACACAGGCGAGTGATCAATCATTCGGGAAAGAAGTCACAGAAACTCAGGAAAGCAATTTGAGGAGCAAACAGGCAGATCGGCAGCCTTGGGAAGAATCTGGCGAGCGAGGAATAAAGCTCGCAGTAGAGCAAATAGATGAAGAAAGAGGCAAGCAAATGAACGACACCAGATGGAGAGGCGACGAGGTATGGGGGAATGTCAGAGATGAATCCGACAATCTCGAAATCCCAACCGGCTCACGGCAATAACTGTCACCACTATAGAGTTTGTGACCGAGAGGTTCAAGGATGGCGGATGTGCAACACTGGCTTTAGCTGGGTCGAATTCAGGCGCTGTCTGGACGAGAATTCTAGCAGCTGATTGCCCTGATCCGTAGTTTCTTTCCATAGTTTCTTCTCTCAATACCAGGCGAGCGCCGGACCTTAACCAACTAGCCACGAATCACGCGTAATACTTCCTTCATCATTCTTATCCTCTACTCTTTCCTTACACATAAACACACGTACATGCACTACACTAACACCCACATGGGGAGTTCAGAGGTTGTCTCTGATGGGGTGTCGCCTCCGTTGGACGAGATTCATAGAGGGGAGAAAAATACCCTAGTGAAAGTGTCAGCACATTATCTCACATTTCAGCGAGTGAGTATCACTGCCCCTCCCGGGAAATAAAGAGCGAGACAAACAATCATAATATGCCAGTTGACGCGCTCCGATACAGAAAATAATGCATGTGTGTATTTGACACTTTGGGTCGATAGTCTGACTTTGACGACCAGCTAACGGCGTCCCCCGTTCCTGCGCCTAGTTAAATTCCCATTGTGCTGTGAGAGCGACATGTGGTGAATATGACGTAATTCCTTCACCATAACTAGCGACATCCGCCTGCCTGAGCTGCTACAGAAACAGACGATTTTAAAGCAAAGCTACAACTCTACTTTTGCCTCGACCGAAAATGGAACCCGGTCTCACACCACGGGAAACTACTAGACTGCCCACTAGCCATCTTAAAGGACAAATAATATATCTATCAATCAATCAATTGTAGAAGTAGAGATGAGAGGGAGTTACTATTTTGTTAGCAATGCAGAAAAATAAAATCGGTAGTTCGTTTACCGTTGCAACTAAGTTTTCTAAAACTAGGGAACGAAAAAGTTTCATCGGTTTTCAAATGTTGCTAATATAGCGCTTTTTTAAATTTTATTTTTATTTTTTTCTTTCTTTCACTTTTACTCATCTTTCAACTATTTTATAGTTAAAATGATGAGAAGGGATTCTGGAACTCCAGAAAGCGCGCGCAGATGATCTTACGTCAGATACAGTTTGTACTGTTTTTCTGGATAAATATAAATCTGAATCAATCAAACGCACAAATAACATTTCGACTTTACAAAAGACAATTACGCGGTGGTGGTCAGGCGCTCGATCCACGTGCAGAGAAGTGCGAACGTGGAGTGAGCTGTCGAGAATCGATTTAACTATTAAATTAGATTCAAAAGTTTAAATCCCAAATAAAATATTTTCTGCTACACAACTGTTTTTATACAATTAAAGGCTATACTAAGGATCCAAAAGGAAAGTAAGATTAATTGTAACAATGACATTAATGTATTATATATCATTTGGATTATATAGTTGTAAAGAACCTGTAACAAATATTGTACTTCAGCTTCTGGGTCAATGACCCCATCTCGATCAGGTTTTCGTCCAGTTTCCCTGATCCTCGAGCAAATGATAGATGGCCTCTTGTTTTGCTTCTGGGCATTAATGTAACTTCAAATTAACTTCTCCCCAGAGCACGTCACACAGTTTTTAACTGTTTTTCACGTAAATAAATAAATAAAAAATATAGCCCAAGAAACACATACGAGGTGCGCGCAAGCGGGTGGGCGTGACGCTGCCGCCGCCACCGCCATCCACTTTCCCCGTGGACCACGTGCTTCGCCCGCAGAAACCGGAGTGCAGTGAAAACCGGCACGGAAAACCGGGCGACGCGCTGGGCGCCGGGGTCACAGAGAGTATTTAGAATGATGCGCGTATGCAAATAAAGCAGTGGGACGTCTTTTTTTAAATAAGTTTTCATTTCAGTAGAAGCTACGGTTTTTATGAAAGTTAATACCAATTATTTCAGTACGACCGATTAATTCTTGAGAGGCAGTTGAATATATCGTGAATATTTCGGTGAGCGTGTGAAGATATGTCTCGTGTGTCAATAATACTTAATCTCAGTAACTTGCTATAATAAATTTTAAATGTTTTCGGTCTCAACTGAATACAACAGGTGTAATACATAATCTTGATTTTTTTAAATTAATATAGTTTAAAATTTTAGTTAATTTGTTCAATAATAAACTGTAATTTTTATATGAAAACATTTATATGTTTTCGTGTCAATTAATAGTGGTTAATGTTGGTGTCGAAATATTTCACGACGATAATACTTGCCTTACAACATAAGGGCCAGTAAATAAATATGACAGCAGATCTGAATCATGACACCAGGAATCTCTGCACTATTATTATTATTATTATTATTATTATTATTATTATTATTATTATCATCATCATTCTTATCATTATTATTATTATTGTTATTATTGTTATTATTATTAATATTATTATTATTATTATTTTTACTATTACTATTACTACTACTATTACTATTGAGCCAAAGTGAATTACAAAGAAAGTTCACACTTTGCGCGTGAATTCGACCCACTGTGAGTCGTTGCAGAGACCCGCGGGCACCCGCAGCCGTGACCTTGCACCTTGCAACAGGCGCCTTCCTGTATCTGCACCGGAACCCTTCACTTCCCCCTTCCACTCCCGCACCCGCTCCGTTACCGGACCACAGCTTACGTGCGAGTGGGCGGTCTTGTTGCTTTTGCTCGGCTGGGCGACAGGTTTGTGGTCAGTATTGCTTCGTAGGTCTAGGGCAGGTCTAGCAAAGCCACGCTCTTCGAGCACGAGAGCTCGCCGCTGCCTTGCGTTCAAACTCGTGAACACGAAGAGGGGAAGATAAATAACGAAGGAGATGGTCGATAACAAACTCGTTAATACTATCTTCAAGAAACAATAACAATAAAAAACAAAGGATCAGAGGGAGCACCAGAGCCTTCCAATTCTCCATCAAAACCGGGGACAAAGCTCAAGGGTGCTACTCTATGAGGTGCTATTGTCGCCAGGTATAGCTTCAGGTTAGGCTCGCCAACTTCTGCGCCTTAATATTGGCTAATTTGTGAGAAATAGGGAAAGTGTCTTTTAATGTTCAATTATTCGTGATATAAGAAACCACTGAAGAAAGTCGGCACTACCTTTGGAACATTATGGACCTGCTTGCGACCCGCGAACTCACGCAGCAGCCACGCACGTTTTAAGTATCGTTCGCAGCAGTTCGTATATTACTTCCTGTAAGAAGGTGATGCAGTAGAGCGCGCCACTGTAATGGTTTCCACCAAGTTATATGGGAGTTATAAGGCCCTGGGGAAAACTTCGTGTGACTGAGGTTTTCATGAAGACACCGGCAAGGCAGTAATAGAAGGAGTGTATGCTGATTCGTAAATTCTACATTATAACTAGCGATTTCTCTGCGGCTTCGTTTTAAGAACTGTATGTAGTTGATCGTTACTTGCTAATCACTGTGAACTTCTATTGAAACGATTCTCATGATGAACCGCAATAAAAACAATCACAGAACATAATTGTTGATTCATTGCATTTAATTTCATTTATTTTGCACTAACTTCAAACTGCGTTTCTTGAACCTATAAATAAATATGAAATGTAATAGTACATGCAGTAATTGTGTATTAATGAAATTATTATTCAACCTTTTACCCAGTAAAAATGAGTACGTATACAATGTAGATTTTGTAAAATGTAGTTTATACTGTGTATAATTAAATACGAATTCATGTTTATAAATGCAATGCATATTTTCGTTTTTTTCATGAAAATGTATCTGGTTTACTTTGTTAACATTCACATCACTGATGTTCCTACATTATTTTGTAGCCATACAGTATGCTGCGTACGACTTCTAAGCAGAAATTCCCATCGGAGTTATTCTCCCTTTCGTTCGTTTCGCTCGTTTTCGTGGAAGGGGAACTGAGGGGCTGGCGTGAGCGCTCTCCGGCTTGCAGAGCGCCAACCTTGTCTAGGATTATGAGTGCCCTGATCCTAGTCAAGGATGGGCTTTATCATCCCTCATTTCCTAGACTGACGATAGTTGGCTTCCACGGGAAGGATGATGTCTGAACATGAGGGCTGACTGATCATGGATTAAGTCAGAATGATGTTCAGATGAGGTATTGATAAGAGAAACCAACCCCGCCGCAATTACACGAGAACGTGGTTAGTGATTAAGCGAAAGAGCAGGCCTAAACCCCTAAGTCTCGCTATTAATAAAACATAATTTTATTATTACAACAGTCATATCTTAACCAGCACTGAAATCCACATCTTTTAGCTCCCCGTTTTGTACGTTGCTCGAAACTCCTTCATGTCTGTGGCAACCATATGTTTGAGACAAAGAATTTTAATTGCAAGATTATGTGTACGTAGTTTGTTCCTGCAAATTCTAGAGATTGTCAAACTTAAATAACCAGGGATATGAAGACTAATTTTTATATTTGACTATTTTTATTTCTTTTATTGACGGCTTTCTGTATCTTTAATCACAACATATTGTAATTCGTGTTTTGAAAAATAATTTATTTCGCTAAAAAGGGATAGTAAATTACACAAACAAATTTAAGATCTCATCACTTGCTCTTTTTTTGCGGATCGTATTGACGAAATAAAAACTTTTAAATAAGTAATAACTACAATTTTGAAAATAAATATGGATATTTATACAGAACATTTCTGCTAATCATGTTCAAAATATTGATAGGCTGGGGCGTAATAGATGCGTGAAAAAAATTACGCAAATATTTTTTCAATCAACGCAAATATGAACTCTCAAGGAAATGAAATGACTGTTTTGTTCGATTCAACACCGCTTTGCGAGACTGCCAGCAATTAACGGGGGAACACAGATGTGTAACAACAATTTTGCAAATAAATATGGATATTTATACAGAAAATTTATGCTAATCATGTTCAAAATATTGATAGGTTGGGGCTTACGCCCCAGCGTGATGCGTGAAAACAAATTACGCAAATCTTTGTTCGATCAACCCAAATATGAACTCTCAAGGAAATGAAATGACTGTTTCGTTCGATTCAACAACGCTTTGCGAGACTGCCAGCAATTAACGGGGAACACGGACGTGTAACAACAATTTTGAAAATAAATATGGATATTTATACAGAACATTTCTGCTAATCATGTTCAAAATATTGATAGACTGGGGCGTAATAGATGCGTGAAAACAAATTACGCAAATCTTTGTTCGATCAACGCAAATATGAACTCTCAAGGAAATGAAATGACTGTTTCGTTCGATTCAACACCGCTTTGCGAGACTGCTAGCAATTAACAGGGGAACACGGCCGTGAATGAGCGAGCAGGTTCGTCGCCCGTGCTTGCAACCTTGCGAGAGCCGCCTTTCGCAGCGCGGCCACGGGCTCCGCGGGCCGCACCTGCTCGCCCGCCGGCCGAGTGGACGAGCGCGCTCGCCCGCCGAGTGAAAACTGGGCCGCTGCTCACTCGCACTGGTTTTCGCTGCATGACTGGCGCCGTGGCATCCGGCCCAACCACTTAACGTCCGCACTTAGCGCACTACTCCCCCGATGGCATCGGCGTTTCGAATTTTTGCTGCAAATGGGAGGCGTTTCTGGTCAGGCTGGAATGAATGTCTGCTCGTTTAACAACTGTCACCGAGCCGTTTTGTTTTAAAGTTATTACGAGTGTTGTGGAAATTGGATATAAATTTACGAGATTCGAAGCTGCAAATATGATGGTACATAATACATAGGCTTAAGAGTTTGTGTATCTACTTTACATACTATTTTTAGAAAAAAACACATGAATATCAAATATTTGGTGCTTCATATTTATATTTTTGCTTTTCTCTAATCTATTACTGACCTCTATATATATTCAAAATGCATCCATTACACATTAGCGTGATGCATTTTAGTGTTACACACTATTAGTGAAATACGATAGAGAAAATAGTTAATATAAGTGCGAAGTGTGTAAATTATTTGTCTTTTATTGTTTAATGTAGGAAAGTAAGCTTATTTATGTTCATTTAATACCCTTTTAAAATACACGTTTCAAACGCGCAATGTAATTCTGATGGCATCTCGAGACGATGTCATAAATAGGTAATTAACACTGGTAATTAAAAATGTCAACGTTTCATACTTTTAGTTGTCATCGGGGTCTTATGAGGTAAGAAGGTTTAACTTGAGATACGACGTATTTTACCAAATTATTACCAAACCGCCAAGAATGAGATTTCTCGCGATCTTTCCTGGTGTGTCGTTCCTTCTTACGCAATGAATGTGGGTGGGAAAAAACTACAGGGTGTGGACTCCCATGGTGACTACACGTCTCCTCCCCCTTTGTTCAAGTTCGGCCAATATCTTTGTTCTAATTTCATTTTTTACTGATAACGTAAAATGATTATAAGAGTGTATCTTCCCATTGTGTGCTTTGGGGCAGACGTGTAATCGGGCAGCTAATATGAGGCGTAGCTATGAGCGATTGTAGAAGTTGTCCATCAACATTCCTTTAGGATTTGGCCCTTCAAGAAGAACGATTTAGTTCATTACTACACCAGTGTCCAAGACTTGTAACTTTACCCGGAATGAGTAAATGAATGCTTTTGTGGGTATGTGAATACATTATTTGGACTATGATAAAACAAAGGTGAATTGGAAGGCAGGAAGAACCGAAGAACTACGAAAGATTCTACCGTAAAAAACCCATTTGTTCACCATAAATCCCACGTGGATAGACGAGTTTGGAACCCAGAGGTGGACGACTGACAGTCTGTCCTAAAAAACAACAATGTTGGGAGATGTGTGCCCACGTGTGCAATTCCGCCCCGGTTGCACGTGTCTTAATACCAGGAGGGGACTTTTTCGCAAATCCCCAGAATTTAGTACTACTGTGCCCTTTCGGATTCCACTAAATCACGGTGAAGCTGGTATCCTGATAAGAGGTAACTCAACACTTCTCATGGAACGTCTCGCTTCTGAGCCTGGAGTGCTCCTCCAGCTGAGAGCTTCCAGCTTTCCAGATTGATACCGGAGGCTAATTATGTACGACTCAAAATCTGCCGAAACCATCCCTACTCCCATGAGTATCTAGCACCGCCCCGAAGAAGCTGTGAGCCCAACCAGGGGCTACCAAATAGGATTGATAGATTGAATGGTTGATTGGTGTTTCTGGGCACGTCAACCGCTAATTTCGTTATTCCCGTAAATGCAGTCCATATTTTTATCGCTTGCTATGGCGAGATCAGTCGTCGGCCTACGAGTCGACTAACGGGTTTTCCCAAACAAGATATCTCCCATCTGCTGGCTACTGGCCCAGCCGTGATAAGCCCCCGGCTGGTCTCCCGAGTTGCCTGGTAATATAGTGTATATAAGTGTGTTTAAGTAAAGGGCGAGGATAGTTCAAGGAAGAGGAAGGAAAGATCGCGCGCGATCTGTATCCCATTTGTTAGGCTGCTACTCTGGCTTTCATATAGCGTTGACCGGAGAAACCATGGAAAACTCAAAGCAACCGGTCACCACAATCATCCTCTAGACAGGAGCTGGAGTAGACCTAGCAATGCAGCTAGTATAAAAAAGCCTGCTACCGTTGGATCTCGAACCCTAGAACTTACTGCAGTAACAACCGAGAATATCACTGAGCAATCAATTGATTTAAAGCTGTCGGTTATGTCGTCTTGCTCTGGATGGCTCTGTTGAGAGATCCGGCTCCCACTCCCTATGCCGCGGAGCCAGTGGAACTTCTCTCCAGCGAGTGGAAAACTCGCTCACTTGCTTTTGCCACGCCGCGACGCGGCATCTGGACGGACTACTTAGCGCCGCTTGATCGGTAGGCAGGCACTTCTTGAAGCGATGGTGCCGATAACTCGCGCTTTCGACGCACTACTTCGATCGAGAGGTTGAAAATGCTTGAACTCTCACTTTTGCAACCAGCCTTTCGTTTCTGGAGCGCTGTAGATCACGCGTGCTACCAGTTTGGAAGGGTAAAATGGCGAGGTGAAGTTGGATTATCTTGGAATCGGATACATGTTGAATTAATCATTGAAGGAATGGTAGACATACACGTTCTTCTAGCAGGTGGGTGCAAGAGGGGTGTGCGTGCGCGCGTGTGCATGAGTGCGCGTGACGATTTATGAATTGGAAATTAGGTCTTAACCGTACTGCAGTTACCTGTTCGATAAATTTGTCTGATTTACTGAGGCATAAAAATGATTTCTTCGGATAAAACCGTCTGTAGTTTATACACTTCGTTTTTATTTTCAATTGCTTATCTTGTACGTCCTTTCCTCTACGAGTTCATGGTTCATGCCAATGTTTCCAAAACTGCAATACATATAAAATAAGCGACGCGTGAGAAGTGCTCAATGGAGACCTCATTGGCTAAATGTTCCATTAATTCCAACTTCAAAGAAAAACTTGTAATACTCGTAAGCAGCGAAAATACCAAACTAATCGCACATCCATATTCAAATCTGTATAAGTTTGACATTTGTACGCAATTTCTTTGGGAATGGAATTGAAAATGAAATTTATTACTCTTTGTTTAAAAAAAATCTACTATTTCCAATGGGAACGGATAATGAATCAATTATCTTCAAGAAAAAACCTACATTATTCTAATAATGTAACATTTAAGCTTACACAAGAATATAAAGATTTTGTGCTGTGATTGTTTCGTGTTTTGAATATTTTCCCTGAAATACTGATCTAGCCAATACAGAGCATGAATTGCCAATCGTCCTCGCACTCACCATGAAGTTGGGTATGAAGGGGTATCAATTGCCATTGGTCTCCTCCCACTCGCCATGAAATTGCTTACGAAGCACAAATAATGAATTAAGCATACAAAATATGTCTACGAAATACATTTATGTGAACAAAATATTTGATTTGTATTGAAAGCAAAAAACATATTTACATTAATTAGAAATGTAAATATTGTTAGAAGTTGAAAATGTTTTTTGAATCATGTAAATTAGAAATATAGTCTAATTATCGCTAATTGTGTGAGCTGTTGTTCCTTACACGACTATGATTTAACTGAACAACAGTAGGAATTAACAAAAGATAAATGTTTCTTCTGATTATTTACTACATTTACTCAGGAAAATCTTATTTAATTACAAGTGCCCCCTCCCCGTTCAACACACCTGCCTACGACCACGATCTCCAACAAAAAAGAAGTTGTCAAGGAAACAAATTGGGTCGACACGCGTTCGATCCATTCCCCGCTGGAAATCCGCTCTCACCTGCAATCTTGGAGCCCGGCTGGTAGTAGGAGTCGGTGGCGACGAAGCTGTAGGGGTTGGTCTGCGGCGGCTGCGGGCGCGCCTGTCCGTGGTAGGGCTGGTTAGGCCGCTCCTTCACGCACGCGTCCACGGGCGCGCCGTCGGGGAAGGCTCGCGCCGCGGGCGCCAGGAGCGCCGCCGTCGCCGCTAGGAGCGCCACGAGCGCGCGCGCGGAAGTCATGGCCCTCTGGAGAGGCTCTCCAACGTCGGGAAGTGCAGTCGCGAGAAGTCCTGGAAAACCCGGCGAGCAAATGTTTACAAAAATTCAAACCCTTCTGCGCACCTCTTTAAGACGCCCAATCCCCGGCCGCGTGTTCTTTTACAAACAAAAAGAAATGGACGAATGAAACGGGTCTGGAATGCGCGGAGTATTGGGTGGCGATTCATAACGTCATTCGTGTTATGGTAGTTTCTCAGTGTTTACAACGTAGCTAAAGAAGGCGACGGGTTGTTACGGTCAATTTAATACGCTTAGCTCGCGTGTTTTCGAGTCGCGGGCGAGACTTCGGCCTTTGACCTCCGCGATTATCATGAAGCATCCATACACGGCAAACATTTCCACAGCGTATTACGAATGTGGATTATTCCCATTCAATTTTTTTTTACGTAACTACTACAAAAGTGTTTCTTCTTCATGAAAAACGCGCATTCGGCGCGACTTCCATTTATCCAGAAACAACAGCTGTCTGTCAAAACAATGCACTTGCTAAATATTGGGATCGGTAGTGGATGAGGCTGGGCATCTTGCTCTCTTCACATCCTCCGTGAGTGCCTTTGGAAAGGCCAACCCGCTGATAAATTCTTTGCCAAGGAAAAAAAATTGCACTCATGTTGTGCTGAAAGTCTACTAAGAATTTCAGTTTTTGGTACACATTCAAATCACCAAAAACGGATTACGAAAGTCCGAAAAGAGAGTGGTGCAACAGGTTTACATCGCAACAACTCACGCAAACATGTGAGAATAATGCTGAAACTTACCACAAGCATCGATGTCAAGTTAAGGCTGGTAAGTACACAAAACTATTCGCACAAATAAAAAGTAGTGCAAACACTCATAGGTCTCTTCCCTCTGATAGGGTAAACAGCCGAGTATGTCAAACACCATCAAGATAATAGTTGCAAAAAGCCTCGAACTGTTTAAAGTTACGACTCATATCCCCCTTACCTTACCTCACGAACAATTTTCAGAAAACTCCTTGTTTTATGAAAAGACATCCACAGATATGCGCAAACATGGTGCCATTTTACTCGTGACCGTCACCGAAAAATCTCAAATAAACACCAAGACATGGTCGAGTTAAGATTTCTCAGTGTCCTAAGGTGCCCCCCTGAATGTACGTAACTGTACAATATTTATATAAAATATTTTTCTTATTAGGGGAAACATTTACTATTTAATTTGATGAGAAGCTAAAGGAAATACGAGTCCCTAAAATGTAGCTGAATCTGTAAAAATGAAGTTGATAAATATATATAATAGCATCACTAAGTTGACCAAATTAATCCTGCCAAAATAAATTGTCAACATCTTCTTACTTTTTGTCCATAACCAACGCATCTTTTCCACATTTTGAAAATGCAAATAAATTGACATTAATCAAAAAATATTTATTTTGTTAGCACAAAATCTTACGTGACGCATGACTTACAAATGACTATGTGAAATTCGCTCCCCACAGCGAATATTTAAATATTTCTCATATAAGTACTAAGGCTTCCCATAAATAATAGCCCACCGTTCGTAAGTCTTCTACTTACTGGGAAAAAAAACTCTTTGGTATGGTGTACATATTCTTATCAAAGCAAAAGCGCTAAGAAAAAAGTAGGAGTCGACAAATTCGTTCTGCAATTTTAACTAACATTAAAAGTTTTCAATTTCTGTTAATCTGAATCTAAACATTTATAATGACTTCATTATATGATTTTATCATTAGTAATTAATGTAAAATATAATGTGATGTTGAGTAAAATAAGAGATATAAGAAGAATTATTGTAGATAGGTGGCGTAAAGACCTACAAAACTGGGAAAGAGAAAGGAATTGTGTTTTATTCGCATCATTTATAGACGTGCAGGATTGGTATAAATAAGAAACACTTTTTTCGCCATTTCATTTTATAACTTAAGGTTCGTTTTGACCTCGTGAAAATGTGAATTATTTTATCTAAAGAAGTAAAAGAGATTTTATGACGTAATTAAATTTGTATGGCATTTTATCTGAGTAGACTTTTAGAATGCTATTGTCGAGATTCAAGAAAACTCAAACGGGGCTACATCCATCATGGTGTGACCTAGAAATTACGGCGACTTGCAAAGAGGTATTGAGAGGAGAAGAACGTAGTTCGAACAAGTATTTATCTTTTCATAACATGCCGTTGGAATCAAATGTGTATACATGTTGTCGGGGGTTGACTCTCGTCGTCACAACGCCTTTTGTGTGTGTGTGTGGGTTTTTATGTGACGTTCCGGCCATGTCATATTTCTTGTAATAACGGGTGTCGTTTGCGAGTGTGAAATGAACACATTCTCCTTTTAAATTTTACACGAGGTCATTCTGTTTCCAGTCGCTACCACTGTTATAGGTCTAACGGACATAAAGGTACATTCTATTTTACGACGGTTACATAAAGCGAACATTCCATACTTTTTGCCGGCTCATGACATCGCATGTAGAGGGTGTAAACACTAACAAACACGTTTTATTCCGAGGCGGAACTGGATGTAACTGGGTTTTAATTAGGTTACGCTTGTTTTAAATTAAGTTACTTAGGTGAAGGAATACGTTGTCTAAGTAGATGAAATGAAAGTTTAATTAACATTTTTCTTGGAATAAAAATCATAAATAAATTATTAGAAATCAATTAATAAAAAATTATATATAATGTTATTTTAATATATTATTATTATTTAAAATGTATATTTTTTGTAATATAAAATTTATTTTATATTAAATATTGTAATATATTAAAATATTTAATTTATGTGATACTTCAATCATTTTATTTATCCTTGTGATGTCGCGTGGCATTTCATGCCGTTAGTAGTTGCGAAGAGATATCTGATATCCCTACTCATTTCTTTTGAATATTATTAATAATTATGTCGTTTTGTAAATTATTTCTCGTGATATTCAATTTCTTTGAAGTAACGTTGTTAAATTATGATATCTAAAATGTATAAATGAATTTTCATTTGCATGCAATATAATCTAAGTGGCGATCATATATTGCCTTGATTGCGGTAACTTCCGTATATTTTTTTTTCCTAAAAAATAGCAATACTAATTTTTATTCATTAATGTTGTCACTCTCCTTTTATTGTTCAAAGGTGTCACCAATAATTCAATATTTTATAATATCACGGACAAATCTGGATGCATGTGTGGATTGCAGGTGTTCACCATCGCAAAGAACGCGTTATATTTTGATCACATAAACGCGTACAAAAAATTTTCTTTTCTTAGAGCAAAGATAAATAAGATACTGTAAATTCGAGGAGAGTAAGACAGTTCTATTTTTTTCGCAATTATCACAATCGTCTGTGCAAGTATCACTGGTTTCTACGACAACCAATTAAAAAGAAAAGAAAATATTAGCTCTCGCAGGTAATTTATCTTAAAATTTCTTTCTACTATTATCTTCTTAATGAAAGGAATCCATTAAAATTTCATTTCTCTTAATATGTTTCCAAAATATTTGCAAAGAATCTTGTTGTTGCTTGTGCTTCTTATTCTCAGTACTTAAATTTGTTATTAAATGTTTAAACCAAGTGGAATTATACAAAAGTAGTTCATCATTTGAAATCATTTCTAGTTATTGATTAATAGTTGTTCGAATATATGAAAGGTAAACATGAGAAAAAGATATTGCTGTGGAAACAGAGAGAAAGAGAAGTGCAGAGTGTTACTCGTATTAGCAGAAAACTCAAAAGGGGAAATAAAAGTGAGAGCTCTTTTGATATACGAACAAAAATCCTAAAACGGCATTAAAATAATATGAATGAATTACAAATCATACACCAAAAGAACGGTTCATTATTTTGAGACTGCCCTAAACGACAAAAAAAATATCACGTTTGAAGAAGAAGAGGAACGAAATTGACTTCCAGTCTACACTCTGTTGCTCGTGGATAAGTATAAGAGGTCGTATACATTATCTCCAGTTGAATGAATCGAAATTATCAAATGAACAATTTATTAGTTGATTGGTTGGAGCAATGGTATGTATTAATTTAGCTAAACAATTGTGGTGCACCTCCCAAAATAATTTTCAACGTGGAAGTAAACCGGAGGCCTCACCTGCTGTCTCCGCCCGTAGTGGTGCCCCGGAGCCGCTGGGCGCGTGGTCGGCTGCTTGTGGACTGAACCTCGCACACGCTCGGCCCTCGTCCGCGGCGGCTGCGGTGCTCCCTTCCCCGCCGCCCCCGCCCCCTCCCACCAGCCTCCCACCAGCGCTACGCCCGACCCGCAACCGCCCACGGCGCCGCTGTCAAGTTCCCACCTCCGCCAAAGACGCGATAGGACCCGCCGCCGGCGCCACTGACTTCACCGCGGCCGCCGCCGCCGCCACTGCTGCCGCCATCGCCCGCGCTGCCTCCGTCGTCGCTGTCGCCTTCCTCGTCGCCGCTAGTCGCCTCCGGCCCCTCCGCCACTTTTGCCGCTGGCGGCCGCTCCCAGATCCCTGCTCTGGCGCCTCGAAAGTCTCTGCTACAGCCGGTGCCGAAGGCACTTCTGCCGTTGTTCGGTCAGTCCAGAACATAAACCGGCGTCGTAACGACACCGCATTCAAACCACGCCCTACACCGTCACCGCCACTGACATTGCTGACGCTACCTCGCCACCACGTCTCGCCAGCTACATTGCAGTGATCATCATTGTTGTTATCATTAATGCCGTCAGCATCGCCACCGTCTTAGGTTTCTTTGCCGTCTTCGCCTCTGACCTCATCGTCATCGTCTTCGTCTTCGTCTTCGTCTTCGTCTTCGTTTTCGCCTTCGACTTCGTCTTTGCCTTCGCCTTCTTTTAACCTTCGACTTTGTCTTCTTCGCCTTCGCCTTCGTCTTCGCCTTTGCCTTCACTTTCGCCTTCGCCTTCGACTTTGTCTTCTTCGCCTTCGCCTTCGTCTTCGCCTTCGCCTTCACTTTCGCCTTCGCCTTCGTCTTCGCCTTCACTTTCGCCTTCGCCTTCGTTTTCGCCTTCGACTTTGTCTTCTTCGCCTTCGCCTTCGTTTTCGCCTTCGCCTTCGCCTTCGTCTCCGTCTCCGTCCTCCTCTTCGTCTTCGTCTTCGCGCTCATCCTCGTCTTCGTCTTCGTCTTCGCGTTCGTCTTCGTCGTCATCGTCGTCATCGTCTTCGCTATCGTTTTCGTCTTCGCCATCGACTTCGCTATCGTCTTCGTCTTCGCCATCGTCTTCGTCAACGCCATCGTTATCGCTATCGCCTTCGCCATCGCAACCGTCGATGCCATCGCTTCCGCTTCTTACGTGGCCCCCTCCTCCTCTCCCTTCTCTCCCACCTCTATTGCCGCCGCGGGCTCTGTTAAATAGCCAACGGCTGAATTGCAGCTGTCACCTTTTCAGCCGACTCAGGTGCCATGTTTACAGCCGGCAGGTCCACTGCCTCTGCTGTTAGGCGCAGGTGCTGGTGCGTGTACCGTTAGAGCAACTGTGTTAACATACGACATCGTCAACCATATCCTCTGCTGGACTTTCTTTTGCAAATATCTCCATTTTCGCAGAATGTTTTCTACATGGACATTACTCATACGGACGAAAGATGTCTGGTTTAAAAATGCCATCACTATCATTAATGTCACTACGGACATCGCCAACGCGTTATTTATAGATGTATATGCTCTTGTTTGACATCATAACAGGAATATGACATTTTAATTTCCAAACATCATCAATCAAGTATAATCATCCATTTGTGTCATAACTCTGTGACAAAAGTTTTAAAAACCGACTACATTTTAGTATAGTTTTTGGTGGCCCTCTCAGTTTAAAAAGCATTGTGTTTGAATTACTAGAGGCTAATAACACACATTGCGGAAATATTATTTCACTTTTCCTATAATTTATGTGCAAATTTTAGAAACCATTTTTGTATTCGTATTTTCTTCATTTGCACGAACAATTCATGATGTTCTCTCGAATTACCTTGAGAAAGAGTTCTCAAATGTCTTCATATCTTCTTAAATTATTTTAAACTGGACTTCACTATTAACTGTATTTTTTGATTCGAATTTGCACTTCTCTCAGCATGCGCTCCAGATATTTATTTTCCAATTTGTCTTTATTGCGATGCCAGTTCCTGTCCTTGTTGCCATACTGAGAATGGACAGATGATTTTTAAGGATTGGTAACAGTGATGTTTTTAAATGAATAAGGATATTAACTATAAGATAAATCAGGGAAAACAAGTCATAAATATGCCAAATCCAATTACGTGGAACTTCCAGTTATAAAAGGAAACAAAAATATATACAGTACCATAATATTAAGTATTGTCACATATGGCACGGAAGTATAAGAACTAACCTTCCCAAAAATCAAAAAGAGATTCTTGACGATTCAAATGGATTTTTTGACATGAAGTTGCGGAATATCTCGTTTACACTACATACGCAATGAAGAAATAAAAAAATGGAAATTGAAAATGTTTTAAAACAACCTCATGGAAATAAAGAATACTGACTGCGATGGCAACAAGAAATTTGATAGTGGAAGATGTAGTGGATAGAGATGGCTGGAAGAAAGGAACCGGGAAGCATCGCCAGATGTAAACCTCTTGAATATGTTTAAATGAAAGGTGCTGGATGAATGGGAGGCGGACAGAGGGAGAAACCCGCGAAAATGTGCCGCGAACCCGCTTTGTTGACCACAAATTCCACATGGATCGACCGAGATTTGAATCATGGCACGAAGAGAGGGAGAGGAAGAGGTCTGACCACAACTCAGGGCTTTTTCAGGAAGCTCTTTGCCTCTCGTTACACCATTGTTCCATTTCATTAAGCGCCATTTCTTCAAGTCACGGTTAATTCGAGTGCATGTTTGGAATTAATAGAGATAAAATGTGTATTTGAGAAATTTTTGATTGAGGATTTTGTTACGTATCTCAAAAACGTCTTCCCTTTACGTCATATCGACTCTCTCCAACTCGTTTTAAGAACACACCTGATTTCTTCTATCAAGGAGCAAAGAAATGTCCCGTTTTACCTTCTTGTAATAAACTTATAGGGTGACGGTGTTATTTCTTGAGTAATTAACTTAGCAGTTTTTCATCACCATGATCAATTTTATTTATGAACAATTTTATTGGCGATCTGTACCCAGCTTATCAAATGGAGTTCAGAAAAAAACTTAATGCTCGTATATCAATGTATCAAGCACCTTTCAAGCACAAATTACTGATGTACACACTTAGAATCGAAATAGTTCACAAGACGCAAAGAAAACCTTTTCTAAAGCTATTTTGAAACGTTTTACCTTAATCATCTGTGACTCACTACTCAGCGAATTGAAGATGGCTCATCAAAATCTTTCAGCTGATCTTCTCACCTCTAACTATCACAAAATTTAATATCCATTAGTCAAAACACAAAACTCATCAAACAGGAAAAATGTAAATATTTACTACGAATTATGCAATTCTTAATTATCAAATAATAATTAAATCTACGCTAGAGATTATGACAGATGCAGAAAATTATTAAAACGAGAAATGTACGGAATAAAGAATAAAGCCTAGAGCAACCAGAACAAAGCAGCATCTAGGAGTTCCTTCTCTTTCTCTCTGTTGTTTTTCTTTCGACTCGTCCCCCGCCCCCGGCCCCCTGGCGCCGGCGGGTGCCTAGCGGCTGGTCCAGTTGGCTGCGCCGGAGCAGAGGCGTGCCGCCCGCACACTTTCTCTCCTCGGGCGCCGCCGCCGCCGCCTCCGCCGCCCCGCCGCCGCCCCACCGCCACCCGCCGCCACCGCCGCCGCTCCGCCGGCGTCGCGCACGCGCACCGGCCGGCACCCGCCCCCACTGCGCAACCACCGCCGACCGCCGCCTGCCGCACCCCGCCCAACCACGCACCGCCGGCCACCGCCGCCAGCCGCCCCGCCCACCGCCCGCCGCCGCGCACGCGCGCGCCCCGACCGGCCACCGCCGCCGGCCACCACCGCGCCCACGCGCCGCCGCAGCCACGCCCGCGAACGCCGCGCCACCCGCGCTTCCCGCGTTCCCTCGTGGCGTGTAACGTAGCGTTTATCTCCGATGGTACCTTCGGTCAAATAGCGTTTGTCCAAAAATCGGTCCATAGTAAACTACGTTAACTCAGTCAAACAACGCGTGAAGGAATAGTAGTTTCCAGGCAGTGAGTGCTAAATAGAATTTCAGAATAATCGCCATTTGTAAGTTCAAGCTGTTCCTTTGTGGCAGTTGTTATAATCGCACCACGAAAATGCTTCTTGTTACACTTTGTTTGTGTGTTTTGGCCATGCTGAGATTCAAATTTAAGGTTGGCAGCTTCGAAGATGTTCGGTTCACAAAGAAGAGTAGAGAATTTAGTCTCTCGTAGTTTTTGGTATTTTCGTCTATAAACGCCGTAGCTTATAAGCGCGGATTAAGCAAATAAGTCTAAAGAGAGTGAAATTTACAATTTTTTTTCAATTTTTGTGAATCCTGCATTTGCTCGTGGAGGCAAGCTCATATTGAATTCCATCCACAAGAAACGCATAGGACTGGTGAAAGAAAAGAACGAAGTTTCCCGAATTCGGGTTATTTCTTGCACCTGGGTGCGAATTAATTGTCAGTTTATGAAGGTGCCGTCTTTACATCCCATTCTCTTGTTGCCCGCTCACCCCTCGCCGCCTCGCCCGCCTCTCTTTCTCCCCGTCCTCCCCTCCCCGCTCCGCCCCGTGCCTCTCCGCCTCAGTCCCCCCCCCGCCCCGCCAGCCCCCCGTCCCCTCCGCGCCCCCGCTTCCCCCTCCACTCCTAGCTCCCCGCCCCCCTCTGCCTACCCCTGCCCGCCCCACCCAACATCCCACTCCTCCCCGCTCCCATTCCGCTCATCCCCGCCCCGCCCCCCACCCTATCCAGCCCCTCCGTCCCCCGCCTTCGCCTGCACCAGCCCCGCCGCCTCTCCGCCCCGCACACCCTGCTCCTCCCCTCGCGCACCCGCCGCCCCGCCCCGTCTCACGCGCGCGCTTATTCATGTGCGCGACGCGACACGCAGCTCGCGCACGAAATGGAGCGCCAGCTCACGCTCCGGTCCGCACGGCAGTTGTTTCAGCGGCCCCGCTGCCGTGTTCCCCACCCACGCACTGGCAAATGGACCGCGCAGCCACGCTCAGTTGGACGCAACTATCCAGGACGCGTGCACTGAGGTTTTTCTGTAATTTACCATCACTTTTTTTTCTGGGGGATATTCCAGCTTTAGAGGATGTTGATTTCGACTTACTGCGCGGGTACCCACAATGTCTTCCATGAGGTCAGCAGACTCACGAGGTCTCCCGCGACAACACGTATACGTGAACGCCAAGGGACAAACAACCATGCCAGCGGTGGGACTCGAACCCACGACCCTTTAGGGTTCAGAGCCACGGCGGTCATTCAGGTCGTCGTTATGTTCCATCGCATACGGGCAGAAAAATAAGTTTAATATCAATGTGAAGTAAATGTGGATGCATAAGGGGAACAATACCTTGATGGCGAAGTGTTTTGAGCAGCGACTAATTACCCGACGCTAAAGTGCATCTCATCTATCGTCCCATCTACGACCATTCGTCTCTTATAATACAGCACGTGCCATGATCAACCCTGCCGTCGTCTATTCAGTTGCAGACAAAGGAGCTCGGGAGAAGGGCATACAAGTGAAAGCATCCTCCCTCGCATGTGAATCTCACAACAATGATAATAATGAAATATTTATGTTAAGATTCCCTGTATGTGTCTCAGTCTCGTCATTCTTCAGTGGAGAATGAACCGATAGATGATAATGAATATTTGATGGATCTATGGTGTATTATGACGCTGTTGTAGTTGACTGAGTTGCAGGGAAAACAAGAGTACTGCTAGAAAATCGCGTTGATCTCCCTTATTCACTACACAATCTACATAGAGAGTCCGTATTTCAAAATATAATGCAAATTGTAGCACGCTGGGTGCTACGTCATTGGTCTTGCAAGAAATACAATAATAATTATTGTAATTACATGTTGATTATCTTTGCAACCTTGCATAGCTAATACAATATTTGCATTCGTATGTGAAGTCGTAGGCTTCCGCGGCCAAGTCCTGCGAGTGCTCTCGGGTGTCCGGAAATTCGAGTGCTCTTGGCTGTCCGGGTGACTCTGGGTCGAAGGAGATGTTACCGACGTTTCGACCATCTTGCCGTGGTCTTCCTCAGGGTTGGTCTGCCGGGGTTGGCAGGGAAACGTCGACATCACAGCCTTCGACGCCGTCTCACCCGGACAGCCAAGAGCACTCACATTGGAAATTCCAGGGCAACGGGGTGGCGAAGGAGCGATTGCGTTTGGCATGTACGCATGGATGGGGCCGTTTCTGATTCCTTTTGTGGCATAATCAGACATATAAAAGCACCTACAAGCCTACATCCACCCAGATTCCGACAACCCTTACCCGCTAGTTTAGCGGCGCTGGCCCCACGAGTATCCCAGGAGCACCCGAAGTCATAAAAATAAAAGCGAAGATGGGCCTTTAGGCAACCTCTGAAAGCCTCTGAAAGGTGCGGGACTTAAACTGACAAATCGTAGCGTTAACAATGTAAAGGAAAGGTGTATAGAATGTGTCCTGCCCTGTCGGTCAAGAGTCCTCGCAGCGTATTTTTTGTATTTTGTATTTAGAAAAAAGAAGGCGATCTTACGGTGTTGCTGGGAGGACGGAACACTGTAGACCCGAATGGAAGAAGTGTTCCGATTCAAAAATACGTGCAAATACATTCATAATATCTTTGTATAAGTCTATCCTCTTTTATCGCATATCAGGTACACCAATTCAAAATTCCTCCAGTGCCTATCTTGACGATTTCAGTGAACCATAACAATTCTCTTGGCTTCTCTACAATATGTTTGGAGTCTATGTCCATGCTTTTTTCGTGGGGACACCAGTACTCGTGACCACTTGCCTCTCAACAGACGGAAGTGAGCGTATTATCTCTTTCCGACACTTGAAACCAAAATGGCGGCGCACATTCAAAATAATAACGCCGTGAATCTAAAATTTAATTTAAGGATCGCATTGTCTTAAAATTATTCTATAAGCTGCTATTGTCTGCTGTTTAAAATTATGCAATAGTATCCCTTTCATTAAACGATATCATCCCAATAAACATTTGCTCTTCTATCTCCATAATATTCCACACTTTAAAGTTAAAGCATTTAAATATTAAATAAATCTTAAATGAAGACTATTCTAAATTAAACAGTATCTGACAAAGAACAGCGGTGTAGAGTTCAAAAATCAAGGATCCTCATTCCTAAGTAGTGAAAATAAGTGTTCAAATCCTTGAAAGGCCACACGTACGAACAAGAAGCAAATAAATGAAAAGAAAGAAATCCACATTTTCATATTTGAGATTTTACCAATCGAGTTTTGAATTACGTTACTTGGCAATCTATTATATTTACTTCATTTTTTTGTATTAGTTTGCATTGCTTTATTTTTCTTTATTTTTTTAATTTTGGAACACTGTTTGGAATTGCATTTGATATACGCATTTAGGGAACTCAAACGATTGCCACAGTTCCCGGCACAGGAAGTGGCGGGAATTCGCTTCGTAACAAAGACCCGGTACTGTGCAAGAACCGCTCAGCGCTGCCATGTGGTAAGAAACGAGTTTGCGATATCGCAAATTCAGCCCCCGACGATTTATCGTTTCAATCGCACGACTGATTTGGCGTGACTTGATTTTTATCTCACACTTCGATACATTACGGCTTCATAATTGGTTTGATTCCCGCGTTACTAGGCTTATACTTCGCGTGTGTCTACATCTCAGCGGCCGTTTTCTGGAACTCACCCGCACCCTGGTCCATTTATTGCTCTCTTGTTTGTGGGAGGCCGCATCTCTAAGTCACCAGAATAGGTTTAACCCAACTTTGCCTTTCACCTGTACATGCGAACAGCCGCGATTCCATATCTTGAAGAAGATCAGAAACTGACGATTCTCCCTCTTGATATATTTACCTCCCACATCGTGGTTACAGACGTCCGTATTTTCTCGAACGAGTAAAACAGAATGTCCGTCAAACAATGATTTTCAGTCTCGTATATACGTATACAAACAGTTGGATGGTCACCGTTATGGTGATATTACGATGTAAATACTATTCAAACACGTGTTTCGAAACAAATCTGTAAACGAGTCATATATGAATCTCAAAACGATTTTAACTTGAACGTCGAAATGGCTTTGTGCTAAGAACAGAAGCCGAACACTCCCATACCCAATTATTTAAATGTATTAAATAATATTCAAAACGAATAATGACAGATTGAAATACTCACATGGCGTTTAATCTGGATGACAGGCAGCAGGAGAGGGGATTCAAAACTATTCCGCCGAAACCCTAGTCCCAGAACGACATGGATTATGATACACAATCCCAAATTCGTCGATTTTCCGATACTGACATGCGGCCATTGCCTGTGACTAATCGCTGGCATGTTTTAAAAGAAGGTCATTACCATCATCACTCGTCACTCTCGTGTTATATATATCTTCGCACCTCAACAGATGTCAGTGACAAGGAAGGAGATGTTTGAATAGCAAATTTACATGCCAATTGCTACTGCGAATACTAAAACTACGTGATATGTTTTTTCTTTCAATGGACACGTTTCTTACATTCATCATATGTTTCACGCGTTGTCACATTATTGTGTTCCCCGTTATTGTAATCAATCGTGCAAGTGATGTTTATCTATCTATAAATAAATCTATTTATTTATCTGTAAAGTATACGCAAAAATACTACTTTAAAATCACTTGTTTTGAATAGATTACGTTTGCCGTAATAATCTCTAGGACAATCCTGTTATGATGATCCTGATGTTCTTGTAATATTATATTATGCACTTTCAGCTGTCAGTGGTCAGAATTGCACAAATGTACGCAACTCGAACTAAAACGTCATTGGCACACTGATCACAGAATTCCGGGCTTGGCTTCTATCACCACATGGTCCAGAAATTTGTATTCTTATTTCAAAGACTCACTTTCTGCACTAATTAGGCGAATTTCTATTTGAAAACAAACGCAGTTATAAAAGCGATGCACAAATTTAACAGTGTTGCACTGAGTTCTCCGAAATATATTTCATTTTCTCCCCTTCCCTTCAATCGATGAATTGCAGTGATTTTAGATTCAAACTTTCATCTTCAAAATACAATTTTACAACGCAGTGCCCTTTGATCATCCACTCCATATTCATCATCCTTTCGTTACATTGAATTAACGGAATTTTCGTTTCATTTTTATAACGAATCGAAATGCCTTCATTTTCAGCAACTTTTATAAACAAATTTTGTAAATATATTGAGGCAAGGCAATATATCTAAAGGGATTTTTGGCTTTATAAGCAATACGTTAATGTCAATTAGCTGGCGAAATGAAAGGAATTTCTCAATGACGCAAATAAGACTTTGAGAGTATGAGGTGTCAGAAAATCCAAATATTAATTGGATTAAGTAAATTTTGTGAAATTTAAGAATGAAAAAAATTAAGCAGATTAAATATTACAGGTCATTGTTGAAAGGGGACAAAACACCTTGGTGCGACAAGAGCGCATCGAGGAAGAAATATAACAATGAAATAAGTGAACAGATTAGGCCAGAATAAAGGTGTAAGCGAACAGTTTTAGTCAGAATGATGTCAGATGTGGTAGGGTGAGGATCGATGGCCGTGAAGGCATTGTGTCGAAATATGTCGTGATTAGTCAGAACTATGATGAATTTGGTAGAGGAAGCATCGACGGACGTCAGGGCATAAATTGAAATAGTCTTGTAATTAGTCCGAGGAGGTAGAAAATGGACATGTGGTCCACGTGTAATGGTAGAATAGGGAAGTAATTTAAATGCGATTTATCGGAGAAAATACTGTAACATTCGTGAGATAATTAGGTCGCGAATAAGAGTACAAATTTATTAGTGGGAATTCAGTGTGGACATAAGAGCTCCATGTGGAAATATGGAACAGTCGCTGACGCAAATATTGCTGTAAATTCGTCTTCCATCAAACAGAGACAGTATAGAAATATGAAGATACATCGTTGAACGGTAAAATTAATTAAAAAGAAATTTGAAACAAATTATTTGCGGCAGCCGTTATGTACTGTCGTTGGCAATTCATAAACAAAATCTGTAAATTGTTTAATTTATCAGAAAAAGTAGTCACAAACCTTTCCTTACGATAATTAAATTGTTTACCTCCCAAGTACTCGTACTGCTGGTAAGGCCAGTGAGGCCCACGAAGACAAGTATAGTACGCTGAGAAGTTAAGTATGCTGACGCCCAGAAATTAAATTAAAACCAGAGCTAGCCACTCCCTTAAATTAAAAATATTGTACAATTATAAATACTTTTAAAGGAATTAAGATTTACTTCAATGCCAGGCCCAATATGAGGCAGTAAAAGTTAGTAAATAGTTTAAAGTAAATTATTAAAAAAGAAGAGAAATTATTGATTCATTTCAGTATGTTCAAAATATTTGCTTAATTTTTATGAAGGACTTAAGCTACAGATTTGTTTCAAACGAACAATATGTGAATTACCGTTTCTTAATAATTTTCTGTTTAGGTAATTTTTCTACTTCTATGAAAATTCAGAATTGACTTGAAAACACATTGGAAAGAAATAATAATAGCATTGGAGCGTTAGCATTATTTGTGGATCCAGCACTGCAGTGTAATAGTATATCAAATAAAGTACTTGTCATAGACTAATTGCCTAGTAAAAAACGTTTACAAATGTAAATGTACAGTTAATGAAAAGTGAAATATGGTATATCTTGCAATGATGGATGATGGATAGCCATTGTTCTGTGCTGCCTAACATTCTGCATTATCCATCATAATCATTCCTAGTGTTTAAGTTATTTGATTTTCAAGAAAAGTAGCAAAGTTTCTTCTCGTGATGTGCTTAATTTGTAATTGCAAGCAATCTGCGACTATCTTCGGAAGTAAAGAGAAGAAAGTGGCTTTAGATGGTTCTTGTGTGTTCTCTTCGTCCGTGATTGGCATCTTATACACCACTTAAACCTTTTCTGTCTTGTTTTCCTTACTCGGTAAAAGCTAGAGGTTTAAAGTCCTCATCATTCTCTTTCTTGTCCAACATATATTCCTTCCTTCCGTCTTTCCTCGGAGACCAAAATAGATCAGAGCATGAGAAAAACTAGATGAATGGAAAGTAACGTTACTCACGAAGAATTATTACTAGGAAGCAACTTCTATGCGATTTGTCAACCATTGTTTCTACCCTCATTGTAAAACGTTTCTTTTAATACTTGACACATTAAATGTATTGAAACAATAAAAATAATCGTCGGGGTCATTTTTTATGTCTGTAATGTTTTACTTGTTTTTACATCTGTTTTTCGGCCTGATTTCAAATCTGCAATCGGTATTTTTGTATCATGACCACTTTTTTCACTAGAAGCCAATATATGTTTTTGACATTTGTAGTTTTTATTAGATAATATAAGCTTATAGAGAAATAATATAAAGCTTATATTATATAAATTATATATTATATAAATAAGCTTATAAGAAATAGTTATGGTTTGTTTTCTCAGGCAGTTCTACAGTACACGTTAAAGAAAAATAAATATCATCAATTAACATGAATAGAAAATGCAAAAAAAAATTATAGTAAAAAAATGTATAGTAAAAATTACTGATGAGAATGAAAAAACTTCCCGAGACAGCAATGTGATTAACACTTTCTTATACAATTTATTTCTCTATTACTAGGAATGAAAGGACGTTATACTTAACATTCCTGCTTTCTTTGTTTGTGGGGTCGTCAGACTGACTCCAAACATTTTACACAACATGAATGGCCATCTCGAAAAAGTTTCACACCGTGGAAACCACATTATTTCCAACTCATTGATTGACCCACAAAACAGTTTGCTCCCACCTCTCCACATAAAACTAGGGGTAATGAAAAATCTCGTTAAAGCAATGACTAAACAGAATCCAGCTTGAAGATATTTCCACATCCCTGAAAACTTTACCACACATAAGTGAGGCAAAATTGAATGCAGATATTTTTGATGTCCCCCAAGTTATAAGATTAATGAATGATACCGAGTTTGAAAAGACTATGAAATAGAAAAGAAAGCTTGGTGTGATTTCTCAATCACTTTAAAACTATTTCTTGTAAAGGAACGAAGTTATGAATGTGAAGCTATCATTCTAAGCCTCCTGAACAGCTTCAAGAACATAGGAGCTCGCATGTCTACAAAATTGCATGTTCAGTGTTCATATCTAAATTATTTTGCAGACAATTGCGGGTATTACGTGTTGTGAGGAACAAGGAGAAAGGACATGAGGACAATGTAAAAGAGGAATGAAGGTCGCTGGGACATGATGGCTGACTTTTGTTGGTGTCTGAAAAGAGATGAACGTGGAGCCGAATCTTGACGAAAGGCGCCCATGTCATCATTTTTATAAAATGTAATGTCTTATGTAAAAACTTTAAAATATGATAAATTAAAAATAAAATAACTACATTTGTTTCAATCATACACATTTATTAGTCACGGGCAATGCATATTCAAAGTACAAAAGTATTTTTTTCTCTGATTTTCTTTTTAAATATAATTTTCTATTTACAGAGATTGTGCTGAAATTATCTTGTGTTTTATTATTTAATACTTACCTTAATTTAATCTACTGTTGCTGTCACGTCTGTTATCAAGTTATTGACCCTTTATAAACAGAAAATGTCCTATTGGTAAAAGTAGTATGCTTAGTAGCCATGGGATTCATAGCGCAAAAACGTGGTTGAGGAAAACTAATATTATTTTCGAGTTCATCAAGGTCAATTCCCACAGAACCATTGAAATATTTAAACATCAATATTTTTTTAATGCAGGCCAGTAGAATGATTTGTACATCTGCACACAACTTGTCTTTGACTTCATTGGGCATTTTATTTAGTGTAAAACATTTAATAGTCACCAAAATGTCTGTTGTTGAAAATAATTTTTATCATATGTTTCTGACCATAAGTTTTTCCAAATGTTTCACAGAATGAAGAAACAATTTCTGACCTCATTTTGTTATATGATAAGCAATTTTTAGGTACGAATATAATGAAATAATTAAAACACTATTTAATTTAATAAAGTAACGTATTGTCCTAAACATTTAATGAATTAACGTATTGTCCTAAACATTTTCCAATATAGTACTAAGTAATTGAGACTTAAGGACGAGGCGATTTCTCTCTTTCATTTCATGATATCATCCTATTAAACATTCATTATTTTTGCTCCTCTATCTTCATTATGTTCCACACTTTACTATTAAAGCATGTAAATATTTTAAAAAATCTTAAATCAATACTATTTTATGAGTAAATTAAACGGTTTTTTACAAACAGTAGCGATGTAGATTTCAAAAAGCCAAGTACACACGTAAACTATTTCTTGTTTTATTTTCAGTTTTTTCAATCTCGTATTTCGATCATCTTACCTCACAATACTGTCTGATATTTCCGCATTACTTTAACGAAATGTACATTAAAGTAATTATAATGAACGCACAATAAATTAATGTACACATGTAGTCAAGAGTCAAAATTCTGTATGATCATACCTGGAAGCAATAAATCAATATTCTTGACGGATAGGTGATTATGAATACATCAAATGAATGTGAGAGGCAGAGGAAACGGGAGAACCTGTACATTAAATCTGCACTGATTTTAACTGATACATTCAATTTAAGGTACAATTATATTAAGCACTTTTTAATGTACAATGTTACATTAAGTTTCATCCGTTACATTGATTACATTAAATTTACATTAATCTACATTAAATACATTGATACATTAATATACTTAATGACAATTTAATGGCACTTGGCAGTGTAGAATATCGCCCAAAACATCAATAGGGTTTGGAACAGCATTGGTGAGCAATCGACTGACGCTTCGATTGCATCCTCCGCGTTGGGAATAGGCCGCCCGCAGTGCGCAAGGCGCAGCCGCGTCAGCCTGCTCGGCCGCGGGGGGGGGGGGGGATGGGCAGCCGCGCATGGGCAGCCGCGCTTTACAGCTGCAGCCGGCGGATGAGCTTCGGCGCGGCGGGCCGCGTGTGCGGCGGTCAAGGGAACCGGCGAAAGGAGCGGCTCTGCAGCGACGGGCCCGAAGCGCCTCCCCGAAGCACGCGCACCTTCAATGCCGTTGGCTCAGGGCCACAGATAATAGGTAGATAGATAGATAATAGATAGGTAGATAGATAGACATAGATAGATAGATAAAGATAGATAGATAGATAGATAGATAGATAGATTAGATAGATAGATAGATAGATAGATAGATAGATAGGTAAGATAGATTTAGACATAGATAGAATAGATAAAGAGATAGATAAATAGATAGATAGATAGATAGATAGATAGATAGATAGATAGATAGATAGGTAGATAGATAGACATAGATAGATAGAGAGAGAGATAAAGAGAAAGAGAGATAGAGAGAGAGATAAAGAGAAAGAGAGAGAGAAAGAGAGATACAGAGATAGAGAAATTGAGAGAGAGAGATTGATAAATAGAGAGAGAAAGAGATAGAGAGAGGGAGATAGAGAGAGAAAGAGATAGAGAGAAAGAAAGAGATAGCGAGAGAGAAAGAGATAGAGAGAGAGAGAGAGAAAGATAGATAGATAGATAGAGAGATAGAGAGAAAGAAAGATAGAGGGATTGAGAGATTGAGAGAGAGAGAGATTGATAGATAGAAAGAGAGAGAGCGAGAGAGAGGACGAACTCAGCTGCTAGCTGGAAGAGAATTTATAGCAGACGGCTGCTAGAAATTCCATGAGTTCCAGTAATTGTTTTTCATGGAATCAACGGTAGGTAAATGCCGAAGCAAATACCCCATCGAAAGGAGCATGAAGCGCGAGTACATTTTCTTTCCTTTCTTTGTGTCCTCTCCCCTTACACACACTTACATTTACATTACTTCACATATCGGGATCTTAGACCAGAAGAGGTTGTTCGGAGATTCAATGGGTGTCACCGCAGTGAGGTCCTAGGTTCGAATTTTCGACGGTGGCTGGATTTTTGTCACTAGCTACATAAGTAGGTTTAATTCAGTCTCTGTCTGGAGGAAAATTCTAGCGGCCCGCTGCACTAATCGGTACTTTTTCGTGGTTTCTGCGATCAATGCCAGGTGAATGCCGGAGCAGAACCCTAACAAACGGACTACGGACTGCGCGCTATCTTTCCTTCCTGGTTCTATTCTTACCTCTTACACACACTTACACTAACATGCATTACACTAATATACATGCCAGGGGATCGGTGGGAAGCTTAGGGCTTGTCCTGGCCGGAGAGTTACCCCTCTGGGGGAGACAACTAGAGGGTGAAACCCCGCAAACCAAAATGTTGGTCGGCGCCGGATTCGTCGTTTGTCGGCATCCAGCGAAGGAAGAACATCGCCATCTCTAGCCTGTAATACGCACTAAACTAATAGGGATAATGACTGTAGTAGTTAACACACCTGGATAGATTAAATATTGACGTATTCATTGCCAACCGTGAACCTAACTCAATGTCAACCTCAGACCATCAGCAATTTTCTCCTGAAAGGAATCTTCAAAAATTAAAATAATGGTGCTAATATATCGCATACTTTATCTTACTAGTAACGATTAAGTAAAATTATAGTACCTAAATTACGGTCCGTATTAACAACTATCAGCGATTATTTGTAATACACGTTTTTTCAAATCGTAGCGCATTAGGTGCAGAAACGATTTTTAAAACCTAATACATCAACACAAATTCGACAATACAAAACGGTGTTCCTTACGTATAGAAACATCGCCCAACAATTACATATTATTCTGAGAATTTCAAACTGCCGTGTTGCGGCGTTGCATTGTCGTAATGGGACATATTTCATGTGATTTTTTTATCAAAAGAAGCTAGGAAAATGTGAATTTGCAACTTCGAAGATAAGCAAAAATTACGCAGTACTACCTAATTTTTCAAAACATGTAAATTTCCTTTTTTAAAGATCAAATTTTGAAAAAAGTGTCTATCATCAATAATCTAGTTTTGCAATGCTGTTTTCCTTTTCGAAAATGCAGAGAATTCACCGAAAAATCACCCAGTGACGTTTTTATGTTCATTATTTTTCACGAATCCGAAGTTTCAAAATACCGAAAAAATAGCGTTACTTGCCTTCTCTCAGGAATTACCAGTTATTTGTCAACTCATCCGATATAAGAAAAATAGATCTGTTAACAAAAGCTGAGAATAAGATACAGTATTGAGACCAATCTGTTTCGTGTGGTTGTGTTTTGGCGTAGTTTTTGGAGCGAAAGCACACCAAGAAATGGCATTAAAATATTATTTTCAAGTTATTGTAATTACTTAATATACGTCTCGTGAACTGTGTCGTTTTGTAAAATAAATAGTTTCGATTTTATTTTCTGTTGATGTTTTTCTTATTTCTCACAAAAATGTTCCCAAAACGTATTTTGGCACAGAATGCGTTAGAAATAGTGTGTTGGACAGACTCACGGATATTTTATGTTAATCGCGTGAGCTGAAGACTGGAATGTCGAAATCTATTTGGACACGCACAGCAAGGCGCATTTTCATAGAGCAGGAAATTAAATGAAAAAGGTAAAAGTAAAAAAAATAATAGTAAATGAACTAATTAAGCGATTAAGCGTAAAACAAGCGAGGTATTTTATACGCAAAAAAGAATTACGCAAAAATATAATTGAAGACTTGAAAAAAAGGATGTAAGTGCCATTTCTGTTAAATTTATTTTTGCCAGAATAATGGTGAATTAATCAAGCCCTATAACATAAATAAAAACCAAAGTCCAGACGTATTTCTTGATAGTGTAACGGGGTGAATATAAATGGCAGGAGTTGTAGTGGTTTAACGTATAGATGAATTCATTTTTCTAAAAAAGTATGAAAATGGCACTTATATCCTTTTTTATTTCAAGTCTTCAATTTTCTATTTTATTTCAAAGTCTTCAATTTTCTATGTATATTGTTTCATGATATCAAATTTGGAAATATTCTTGGGGTTTTTCTTTTGTCGTTTATTTCGCCGCCGGGAAAATGAATTCGGGATTAAGTACACGTAATCCAACTGCGCACATCCCCCTGCCTCATAGATACTTCGCCTTCGGGCGACTGCCGCGGCTGGTGGGGGAGGGGGGGGGGGGGGAGCGACTCTGCCTGCCCTAGAAACCTCTCTTTCTCCTCCCATTCGCAAGAGGGTTTTGCGAACAAACCTTCGTGAGATGGGAAACTACGAAACACATATCCCGAAGAAAATCAGGCGTCGACGGATCTCGTTCATGGCAATTTTACCTCCAGGTTGTGAGAGCAGACGCTCGTACTGGCCCAAAAATTGCAACGATGCTCCGGTTCGTTTCTGCTGGCCTCTACCCACTTTCTTTTTTCTCTTAAACTTGGCCTTCCTACTCTATCTGCCTTTGCTCTTTATTACCTCTCCTTGGATCTCCATTTTCCAGGACTTTCTATACTCTTTCTACTCATTATTTTTCTTCTTTTTGCTTGTTTCTTGCATTTATTGCTCTTCTATTTTCTTTCTTTTTCTATTCGTCCTTTTATTCTTCTTTTCTTACTCCATTACTCATGTATTAACACTCCTATTTAATTTTTGTTCTACTGCCCTCTTTTTCCTTTCCCTCCTAACGTCTCTTCCTTCCACCGTTTCCTCCTTCTCCTCCTTCTTTTCTTCTCTACTATACTCTACTACTACTAAAACTTTCTCAATCGTTCCTTCATTTTTAATTAAGCGTCATCTATATTTTTGCCATATTTTATCAAATTCTTCGTTCATCATTCAAATGCAGTTGATTCTCACACCATCACATTCGAATGGTCTCTAGAGTTAGGTTATGCTAGCATAATTGACGCTACTAACTCACAAAAACATCATTTTTAGAAAACAACATTTAGAAAACCAGACGGAAACATTAAGTTCTGATTTTATTACTTACAAATTTGTAATTACTTGTAATTACTCTACTGTTTTGTGCAGTTTATCTCCGCACGAGACAAAAACATGGAAATCAGACACTTTGATATAAACGATTTCTAACCTTACACACATTAATGATTTTTATATTTAGTATTGTCAGAGAAAAAGAAAAGTGACACATCCATTTAAATAAATAAAAATGTTTAGAAAATTCTTTATTTTTCCTAACTTTCAGATAACGTTATGACATGACAGGCGGTTTACCGAGTAATACATTTCTTCGAGTGGAAAATAAACGATTCTTCTCAAATTAAAACAATCTTCTGCAAAATGGCAATTTTTGAACAACGGCCCTTTTCTTGTACTCCGACATTATTTCTGAAATTATAATATTATACTGAATCATTCAAATGGCACGAATTATATTAACCTATTCTAGTTTTTTTAGTAGTAGAGGCACTTGCCTTCGTCATCGTCGTAGCCATCGACCCCTTCCCGTTGCCCCCCCCCCCCCCCTCTTACGGCCCGTGCGCGCAATCGGAGTTCCTATATTCTGGCGGATTCCGAACGTGTCGATACCGGTTGCTCTGCGAGAGGTAGAGGACTACAAGGATTTCCAACGTTTACGACATGCAATCGACACAGGCAGTTACAGCAGCATCTCTGAGAAATCCAATCTATTTTATTCAGCTCTCGATATTTAGCCGTGTCCCTCCACAATATAAAAATTTTAAATTATCATTTTAACGATGGGTCGGTTATGTCCTCTTAACCATATGTGAAACAAAAATATTTTACGAGTCATTTTTCATCTTGTATAGAGGAAGTAGAGTCAAACACACCACGAAACCACTTTTAATTTGAGGCTGTAAAGGAAAGCAAGAAAATCTGAAGTTAATAAATAAACAGTTAAGTTTAATATTGGGTGGATATCCAATCTATCAGTATTCGAGCACCTCAAATCGGTCAGTGAGAGAAGAGTAATATTACGGGCGGTGAGGTACAGAATAGATATTTGCATTCTCTCGATACCATGCGCTCATTCCTTTGTTCTCTTTCTCTCGAGACCATGCGCTCATTCCTGTACTCTCTTTCCCTCGAGACCAGGCGCTCATTCCTTTACTCTCTTTCCCTCAAGACCAAGCGCTCATTTCTTTGCTCTCTTTCTCTCGAGACCATGCGCTCATTCCTTTGCTCTCTTTCTCTTGAGACTATGCGCTCATTCCTTTGGTCTCTTTCTCTCGAGACCATGCGCTTATTCCTGTACTCTCTTTCCCTCAAGACCATGCGCTCATTTCTTTGCTCTCTTTCCCTCGAGACCAATCGCTCATTCCTTTACTCTCTTTCCCTCGAGACCATGCGCTTATTCCTTTGCTCTATTTCTCGAGAGACCATATGCTCGACGGTCTGTGGCAGCCGGCTGCGGGCTCCCAGTCGCCGGTGACCGGCTGAGTCCCCCAACGCTCGGTCGTCGACGATATAACCGGAGGACTCCAGTCCGGCGAACTGCGTGCGCCTGGCAAGACTCGGCAGCCATGTCGGAGTAAATGTCGGATGCTGTGTTCTCCAAAAAAGTAAAGAGTACTGATTGTTTTTTTTAAATAAACGACCAAAAATTTCCAATATATAAAACGTAAATTATAATAAAAAATTATATATATATATATATATATATATATATATATATATATGTACTATTTAAAATTATTTAAAATTCGAAAATTTGACTCCCCGATGTAATGGAGAACCTGAGGAGGAACCACTGGAGTTCTTCCAAGGAATTAAATGAAAGGGTATTCACGTGTTCCAGATAAATTTTGTTCTTTGTAATGGCTAGACATCGGATGTTTAGGATGTTGCCTGCTTTATTCTAATGAACATTTTTAAAGGGTTTTGCTAAATATGCAAGAATAATGAAAAATTAACATTTTTTAAGAATATTTATTATGCCTATTTTCATTGATTGATTGTTAGTGATTCTGGGCGCGTCAACTAACAGGGCCGTTAGTTCCGTAAGTGTAGTGCATGTTTTCTCCCGCTATGGTGGTGGTCCCCGCTGTATGGTTAGTTCCAGGCCCGACCTGCGATCGGCTAGCGGTGATTATCCCAACCAGGTATCTCCCACGAGTTGGGCACTGCCCCAGCCGGGATAAGCTCTAAGTTTCCGACCGGTCTCTCGGCATGTATGCTGGTGTAGTGCGTGTTCGTGTAAGTGTGTGTAAGGGGAGAGGATAGGACTAGGAAGAGGAAGAAAATATCACGCGCGGTCCATTGCCCGTTTGTTAGGGTACTGCTCCGGCTTTAGCCTGTTGTTGATCGGAAAACTACGGATCACAGCAGCCGGCCGCTGGAATTCTCCTCCAGACAGCGACTGAACTCGTCCTAGCGAATATCCGGCTGTCGTCAGGACTCGAACCTAGGACCTTCCGGTCAGACGGACAGCAGTGACATGAGCTGACCCACCTTTGCCGGCGTAGAGAATTCCACGTGACGCGTGACGAGGAGGGTTCCGGAGCGGCGGAGTCGCTCGGGCGGCACCGTCGGTGAAAGGGGTTCCGCGCGGGGGGCGACGGGGTCAGCGGGGCGCAGGGTCAATCGGGCAATTAGCAGCTGCGTTGCGTGGGCGGGCGCGGGCGGGCGCGTGCGCAAGCGCCGTGAGAGCGCGGCGGCGCGGAAATGGCGAGCCGTGACGAAACCGGGCGCCGCAACGGACCTTGAGGAACGCCCGATGTTGCAACGAGGCGCTTGTTTACATTCGTGTTCGATCCGTCGTGGAAGAGAAGATACGGCTATTGCACACGCCGCCCTGGTCGGTTCTCTTCATCATCGGTACTACAGGCGTGTTGAAATGGTATGTGGCATACTTATAATAATAAAGTTTTTTTTTTACTTTCATTAAACAAAGAATGCGTAGTCGGTACTAAATCTACAATCACATACTATTCCAATGTCAGATTGTTGAATTTTCCCGTTTTATAAACGCAATTTTATGCTTGTCCGTCAAAATTTCAGGTCAGTCTCTGGTTTCGTAAACTACCTTTCGAGTCTACAAGAGGTTTTAATGCTTTTAATGTACGCACGAAGTTTCGGTGCTGTGCAGACTGCGACATAATTGGTAATTTTCAAAATAACTGTGAAGGATAATGTGCTATTGTTCTGAGGATTACGCTGGTGTGCTTTGTCCATTTGAAATTACATATGCAGTAGTATACCATCCAGTACATTAGCACCACGAATCAGCTGAGGGAGAGAAGAGCTCAGTGATGTAGGAGAAAACTCATCAATTACATCGGTGACACCGAAATCACGAAAAAGAGGCACTATGAATATAGAACCTAGGAGCGCGAATTGATATGACATGTACGTCACAAACTTAAGTAAATATTTAAACGGTGCTGAGAGGTAGGAGAGCACTGGTATGCAAGCACTGGTTAAATATTTTGAGTCATGAAATAATGGGATTTCTTTACAAAATATTTCAAATCTTAATATCGATCTGGTATTTTAAAAGCACTTACAAGACAAAGCAAAAAATAATGGAATCTGCTAATTAATTGGATATTTCTAACATGAAGTGTTTTCGAAGAGAGGTTTTCTAAATTTGAGTTGAAAATATGTCAATTTTCACTTAATATATTTGTGATGTATTGCACCAGTTGTATTTCAAGAATCCTCATCCTTTTATCTTTCGAATGTGTAAGTCTGGAAAATTATTTCATGTTAATATACATTGTTACTAAATATGCGTCAGGTTTTCGGGATTTCGTTCAATGCAAAGGTATTGCTCACATCTGCGGTGCCGCATTACATCACCCAACTTCAGTAATTCGACAGTGAGACCTAGTAACACTACTCAATGGTTAGATAATTACACGTTTTATTAGTACATTTTACTTTCGCAATACATTTTATCGTGCTTGCAATCTTACTCAATTAGAAAAAAGCTCGATTTGAATTGAGTTGCCATGAAACATAAATTATAAGAATTTTTCGAAGTAAAAATAAAATATGCAATAAAAATATTGCAAAACATAATAAATTGTAGCATAGGGTTATATTTCAGTTATCCCGAGTTTTTGGCAAGAAATTGTGGCACCATATTTGATATTCTAGGCTATGCATATTCTGGTAGTTATTTTTTAAATATTAGCAACATTTTATGTTGTTTATAAAATTAGCTTTACTAAATAATAAATGACATGCTTTGGTTAATTATACTATAAATTTTTACACAGGGTTTTGGGAATTTTGTATGAACCCACAAATCAAGTTGAATTAATAATGGGTTGGCCATTAGTAATTTCACATTACATCTTTTGAATTACTTGAATTCAATTGGGTTGCAGTAAATAATTTCATGAAACTTATATTTATCATATCATTTTCGAAAATGTTCACATACGTAAATATTTATTTATTCAGCAAGACTTAACTACTGTTTGTATCACGTGTATGTAAGATCAACAAAATGTAAAAAAAAAAAACTTTACTAACAACACCTAAAGAAAAATCTCTTTTCAAGTATTTACTGAACAACTTCTCTCTTCTCTAATATGTTTGTGTAGCTATTTTCTAGTTTTAGTATCTCGACAACAATCCAGAGATGTAAATAGATCATGAACTGAAACATTTGGTGTAATGTTGGAGTGAAAGTGACCTCGTGAATAAAAACTGTGTTAAATATATATATTTAAAAATGCAACGAGAACAGCGTTCCCAGAAAGCAGAAATGTTTGATTCACCATATTCATTAACTGGCTGCAAAGCCGCATTAGTTGATGTTTCAACACGCACAACCAATTGCTGCATTTCATGTTCAAGATTAGTCTCATTAATACGAAACCTTTTTCCTGTTATGTAATTTCTGAAAGTTCAAACAAGCTTAATTCGAATATTCAACATTTAATTACGCGAGAAGATTAAAAGTGATCTTAAACATATAAAATTAAAAAATTAATTTCGGTACTCGAAAAGTTTCGTTTCTCGCATCCTAATATTTTATCCAATACGTTAATTCTATTATCCAGTTGCCGCGACCAGTGCTGCTTACTTTCCTGGAAGTTGATGGAAATGTTAATAAATGTTATAAATCGATGGTTTGAAATGAAGACGGCTGACAATGAACAGAATGGCAACTGTTTACAAAGGTAATGAAAAGGAATTAATGAGGTCTCCTTAGGTTGCCTTTACCGGTGCGGGACTGGGCGGATCGCTTACCTTTTGCAGGCCGAAGGGTGCGGTCAAAATACTCCATCAAATAAAATGTATTTTGAAGTTTCTCTAAAGAGGGCAATCAATGTATTTATGCGGTTTATGGCACCCATAAACCTATTTTTAGACTGCTAATATTTTTTTGCTAAGCCGTTGACTTCGTTTTTTTTTCGATACCGCCTAATACACATGGCTACAAAAGGAGGACCCATAAATCGAATATATTTAATTCAGTGATTTATTTCAGATTATTTAATCTTTTTCTTTTCACTTGCTTTTTCTGTAACATATTTCTTCTTATGTGACTTATATTCATTTCACTGGTATTCACATTTGATGTAATATTTCATGACGCTATCTCACTGTTTCCTATTTTCCTTCAATTTATAATTACGTTTTCACCTTTCTCCACGAATATGTTAATACACCTTACTTCCTTTTTCCTTCTGGTTTCCCATTAACACCCTTTCATTCTTTCTATCTCGCCTCAAACTCGTGCCTTTTCGTGCCTCATGTCTTTTCGCATTAGGCTGGACTTGACAGTCACCCTTTGTTCTATATAGACCTGATGGCATTGCCGTTACGATCTAGAATGTTTGGAAGCGGGCGCTGGAAGTTGAAGGTTTTGCAGCTCCGTCAACCTCCTGGCGGCCGTGTACCATTTGTGAGCCTTCAGCGATAGGATCAGCGAGATCGGCTTGATCCGGGCGACAATTGACAAGGCTTTGTCACGATCGCTTGTTGCGTAAGTCTGCAAAGGAGGTTATTGCCTTGAATCATGTTACGTCAGTCGCCATGTGAAAGGTTATTCTTGTATTATACATGGTGGTTTTAGACGTAATGCGTTTTTGATGCATGTTATGTTACTTGTGTTTAAGATATTATATAGTATTGAATAATTTGTCTCCTTTTCCTGGACATTGCTAAAGGACTGAAACAAACACAAATCCTACAAATAAAAGGGGTAGATTATATAAAAACTTCGGTTTTTTGCCAAAGGGTTCTGTTATAGGATTGGTACTGTTATCTCAATATTTAGATGGACCACGACTTAGTCTCTGACTTGCTCTTTGTGTAAACCGAAGGTGAATTTAATTATGCAGTCCGGCGTAATGAAATCTTTGCCCCAATAAGTATTTCATAATAAGAGTTGTAAGATACAAAGTGAGAAAACTGAATTGTGGACATAAAGCTTATAACTAGGATAACGGATTTGCATGGCAAGTCATATATTTTTTTCTGAACTTTCGGAAGAATTATAAAACAATTTATAAACGAATCTACGTATTGTCGAATAGAAAGACGTATTTTTATTGTGCATATAAGTCATATTTACACTATTTTTAGTAAAATGTAATATTTTGGCCAATTTAGCCTGAAATGCATATATTTGTCATATTTTTAAGAACACAAAAATAAAAAGTCTAAAATGTGTCTCGCATGACAATGTATCAGGCAATGTTTTCAAATAAAACTCAACAAACATAACACAAACGATTATTTGAAACTTATTATTCCTGATGCTATGATGAACCCCTGATAGAAAGCAAATGTGCATTTCTTTCTTGTCTCCTGTGCGTTTTGAAATTGGGACGATATTGAGCAACATGCAGATGAAGTCGAGATAAGTTCATCGGCAGAGGTGTTAGTGGAGCGCTTACTGCTAGGAAGATGACAGCGAGGTTCTCCATCCTACGTGATTCCTCGGAGGGATTACAGTCGTAGTTCCCTCGCCAGATCAAGTGAAGTAGGAGGCTCCCGTCGTCAGCACAGCGCACGCTGTCACATTATTCAGTCTGGTCTGAGCACCTTCTCAATGTGAAAAGTGCTCCAACGGCATGAAGCTGCGAAGTTGTGTTCATGATTTTGAAGAGCAGTTCTTCAGCACTGACGGAGCAATATTATTTTGTAAAGTATGTGAAGTTAAAGTTTGTGCAGAAAAACGATTTAGTGTGCAACAACATTGTAGAACCGTAAAGCACAGCAGCTCTGTGAAAAGAGGTGCAGGAAATGACAGCAGACGAAGTCTGATATTTGAGCAGAGAAGTCCAGCATCAGTCTCGCAATAGTTCTTCAAGAACGTGTTTAAGATTTTGGTATGTTGTAAATTCCATTGGTACTACCAACACTTTATTTAAATTATTTATTTTCCGTATTTGTGTTGCATTAATATTTATCAAACTTTAACAAGGACACAGCAATTATCGTAAAGAAGGCTTGCAAAAATTATGTGACTACTCACATTCCGCTTTTTGAGGTGTTGGTAAAATATCGTTGAATTCACTTTTATTAGTATAGATTTAGGGAACCAATCAGAACTCCCCGTTTCATTAGTTCTTATAAATTCGTTTTATAAATGGTTTAGTTAGATCAGGCTTGCACAGCGCCTGCTCCCGCGGGCATTCTGCACTTATGAGCCAGCCGTCTGCCCGCGAGAACTGCCAAAGAGCAAGTAGTAAGGTGTAGAACGCAAAGAAGTTAATCGTTTTATACGTTATGAATAAATAGTTTTCGTCGGAAATTAGAGAAGAAACTAATTATGATTTTTTAAGAATAACATTTTTTAACTTTCATAGAACAGTCTTAATCAATTAAACATAGGTATTGAAAAAATAATTTATTACTTTCATCATCAAACAAATAATTGAAAATCACAATTTTGTATTTAGCAGCAATTTGCGATTACATCGCAGCCCTCAATGCAAATTTCATTATCAGCCCTACAAGCAATTATAATACTGGTATCCAAATCAAATATGTATGTCTAATTCGTTTTAGGTTCACATTGTCATATATCGACATCCAAAATAAAAGGTAATGATACTTGAACTGTACGTAATAGTTTGTCATTCTCGCTCTTTCAATTTACGCACAACGGTTCTAATTGCACATCCTTATCGGCGGTCCCCACCCTAGAATGAGTCGTATCTCCATTCATCCACTCCGGTTTTGCACTCTACTTGCTCGCTCTCGCCTCCCGAGGTCTGTCAAAGTGCAAAATGTTGTGCAGGCCTGAGTTAGAGGATTTAGCGACAAGAAAAATACTGACGAGAGTCGTAATGGATATAATGGGGTGGAAATAGGTGGAGGATGAGTGCACTGCTTATTTCAGCCGTACTTTAAGATTTCTGTATCACGCATTCAGTGTTTTATTAGGCCATATAATTGAGTTCCTTTCGTTGTTAATAACAGGTTAACCATTGGAATAGTTGAACGCGAGTAATGGGTAGTAAAAATTGTAAGTCAGCTCCATGATCACCCCTCGACCTACGCTACTTTAACGAAAATGTGACGCATACCGTTTTATCTACCCCAGTTTGAAAAAGATAATTAAGGAAACGTTTGCAGGGTTTTGTGAGAAAATTTTAGAAACACCCTACACTTGCAATAAAGCTAGCAGCAGGCGCTTCTTTTTTTTTCAAAAAAAAGAACGTAAAATTCGAAAAAACAGCACTTGGTAAGCATTAATTTTACATAAACTGAATGCGTGAAAAGCAGAACGGTATAAGTGACATATTATAAATTCTGAGAAAACTTTTTATTTAATTCAATATCACTGCAAAGTCTTGGTGCTTTGTGTCATCAATAAACCCACGATATTTTAATTATTCATTAAAACCGCGAAAGTATATAGGCAATGAAATATACCCTAATGTAAATACGCGTTTCTCAGAATTTATAAAATGCCACTTACACCGTTCTGGTTTCACCCCTTCAATTGTCTAATAGCATTGCGTTTGGGCGCAGCCAGCTGCAGGTAGCCCGCGCTCCGCGTGGCCGCCACCCCGGCCGGGGCACGCGCTCGCTCGCGCGTGCGTGGGTGCGGCGTGCGCACGTAACGCGGGGTCAAAGCCCCGCAGGAGAATTTCGCGGCGGCGGCGGCGGCAGCGGCTCCGCGCCGGGCGGGTTAGTTAGTTAAGCGGGCGCCGAGCGCCGCCTGGTGCGGCGGGATGCGACGGCGGCGTGCCGATCTCAGGGCCCGCTTTCTCCGCGCCACGCCCGCGCCGCCCGCGCCGCCCGCCCTGGGCGCGGCCCACCCTTGCGTCCGTATTAGGAGAGCGCACCGCGGCCCTTCCTGCTTGGCTGTCGAGAGGCTTCCTCTCCGCTGGCATTGGCTTGTCCTTAAGGTTTGGGGTTCTCGCTTTACCCTTTTTGGGCCCTTTTTTTTCGTTTCCCATGTCCTCTCTCTCCTCTTTCCTGTCCTTCACGTACTTTCCACTTGTTTATATTCGTCTCTCACTCTCCTTTTGCCTCTAACCTCCATTCGTCTCTATCTGTTCTTTCGTCTCTCTGTCTCTGCCTGTCCCTTTCTCTGTCTCTCTCTCCCCCTCCTTCTCCCTCTCTCTTTCTTTCTTTCTTTCTTTCCTTCTTTCTTTCTTTCCTTCCTTCTTTCTTTCTTTCTTTCTCTCTTTCTTTCTTTCTTTCTTTCTTTCTTTCTTTCTTTTGCTCGCGCGGTCGGCCGTCGTTTCTGCAAGTCCTCTCCTATTTCCTATTCCTCGCTTACTCTCCTCTTGCTTATCTCACTCTCCCCTTACCTATATTGCCACTTACACCGTTCTGTTCACCCCTTCAATTGTCTAATAGGGCAATTGCGTTTGGCGGCGCACCAGCGCAAGTAAGCCCGCGCTCCGCGTGGCCGGCCCCACCCCGGCGGGGCACGCCGCTTCCGCCGCGCGTGCGTTGGGTTGCGGCGTGCCGCCCACGTTACCCGCGGGGTTTCAAAAGCCCGCAGAGAATTTCGCGGCGCGGCGCGGCGGCGCGGCAGCCGGGCTTTCCCACGCCGGCGCGGGTTAAGGTTAGGTTAAGCGGGCCGCGAGCGCCGGCCTGGTGCGGCGGGGATGGCGGACGGCGGCGTGCCGATCCCGCAGGGCCCGCTTTCTCCGGCGCCCCACGGCCCGCGGCCGGGCCCCGCGCCGCCCGCCCCTGGGCGCGGGCCCCCTTGCGGTTCCGTATTAGGAGAAGCCGCGGGGCCGCGCCGCCCTTCCTTTGGCTGGGCTGTGCGAGAGGGCTTCCCTCTCTGCTAGCAGTGCTTTGGTTGGGCTTGTCCTTAAAGGTTTGGATTCTCGCTTAACCCTTTGGCCCTTTTTTCTCGTTTCCCGTTCCTCTCTTTTTCTCCTCTTTTTCCTGTCTTTCACGTACTCTCCACTTTGTTTATATTCGTCTCTTACTCTCCTTTTTTTTTGGCCTTCTAAATCTCCCATTCGGTCCTCTATCTTTCTTTCCTTCTCTCGTGGTTGTCTCTCTGGTCTCTAACCTGTGCCCTTTCTCTGTCTCTCTTTCTCCCCTCTCCCTTCCCTTTCTCCCTCTCTTCCTTCTTTCTTTCCTTTCTTTTTTCTTTGCTCGCGCGTCGGCCGTCCGTTTCTTGCAGGCCTCTCCTATTTCCTATTCCTCGCTTACTCTCTCTTGCTATTCTTCCCTCTCCCCTACTATATTTTGGCCTTTCCGGCTCTTGCCCATGGTTTTGTTTCTCTCAGTCTCTCTGCCCCTCGCTTCCCCTTTCCCTCTCCCCTCTCTTTCTCTCTCGCTCTCTTCTGCTCTTCTCTCTCTCTCTCTCTCTCTCTCTTCTCTCTCTCTCTCTCTCTCTCTCTCTCTCTCTCTCTCTCTCTCGCTCGCTCGCTCCTCCGCGCGCGCGCGCGCATACTTGAAAACAAGTTTGCATATTCCCTTATGTACTTCTGTAATGTTCGTCACTTCATGTCAT
>BOPP01000174.1:1834282-1848008 GCA_017312745.1 Gryllus bimaculatus
TTCGAAATTGAAAAGCCCCAATAATTTTCAATTTCAATTTCATTTTATAAAGAATTTAAAGGATTATTTGGCATTACTTCAACAAAACGTTATTGTATCATCTGTTTCCAAAAACGAAAAATACTGCATTTGATCATTGTTATAATATTTTAAGAACTTCGTTCATATATTAAAAAATTGGCAGTATTTGTAATATACTGTGCGTTTGAATACAGTAAATATGCATATAATACCACACCTCAGGGATGACGCTCTTTTTTTTTTACTTTTCTAAATGCAAAAATAAATAAATAAATGAAATTAATGATACAATACGTAGAATTAAGGGGAGAATAAAATACATGAAATAAAATGAGCGAAAGAAAGGCATGGACTAAGGGGTGAGTAAGTGGATGCTTGGGTGAATGAATGAAAGTGTGGATGAAAACAAGGATGAACGAACGATCGAAAGAACGAAGTAGCCCAGTAAGAAACACTTGGAGTGTGGCTGCATCTTGGCAGGCTGACCTCGCGGCCTCACCTGGCGTAAATGGAGTCCCAGTTCTGCCGCACGTAGCGGAAGGCGATGTAGGAAGCCACGGGGTTCTGGGTGATGGAGCGCCAGACGTAAATGGAGTCCTGCAGACGGATGTCGCCACCCTCCTCCAGAGATCGCTCCAGCATTCTGCGACAAACACCACAGTGAGGTTAGAAAACGCACGAACTATTAATTAACATTTTTGTAAAGATTGGACACACTATGGGAATTTGGATTTATTTGCGAGGCATATTTGACATTTATGTGGTAATAAAATTTTTCGAGAACTCTAATATTAATTAAAATGAATCCCGTTTATCATATAATCACGCTACGATACTCGAAGACGTAAGAGGTGCAAGTGTAATCTCGCTTGCACAAGTCTTCGAGTAAGTCACAAAAAGCTGTTTGAAACGTTTCTTCTTGCTTGATGTAACGAAATGGTATTACGTGGTCGTGTATGTGCAAGACAGTCAGGTTGTGAGGAAATGAAGGCTGGTCTAGTTGTGATAACCCCCCTACACGGACCTCTTTTTAGACAAAATAATAGTGAGGTAGTAATAGTGAGTGTAAATTTATATTGAAACCAAGAATTTCGTAGTAAAATTTCAAAATAAATGCTCAATGGAAATGGAAATCGAAATCTCATTTCTCTCGTTGCTTAATGGTAACTTCCACTCAACAGGCTCAGCAACAGAATTTCTTCGGGAGCGGTGGTGGTGCTGAAGTACAGTGTTTAAATTAAACCGACTTAATGTATTCTTCTAAACAATTTTTCACTTACGCTGAATACAAAATGAACTTTTGTATTGATTTATTTGTTTATTTAATATAGGTGTTGTGGTGAGTTATCGTTGGCCTTTTTAATGAAATAATTATATCCGTCGTCATTGCCAACAATATTATTTATTAAAAAAGAAGCTTTCCATGGCTTAGCCATCATCATCAGTTTTCTGCTGTGTGGAAGCCACATAAACAACTACCGTAGTCTGATGATGATGGCTAAGCCATCGAAAGCTGCTTTTTTAATAAATAATATTGTTGGCAATGACGACGCATATAATTATTTCATGTTTATTTAATACCAAAACGTTAACATTGAATGACCTTGTTATTACAGAAAATTATTAAATGCTATATTGTTTTAATATGGTTCATTGAACTTTGGGAGAGGCATTGAGACTCACGTTGGGTTGCGTGCGCCACACAACAGACCAATCTCATAATCAGGAAACTTGTATGTGATAGATTGATTTTATCAGATTTTTCTCGTATTGACCACAGAATAATGTAAGATACAATTGTTAAAATACAAACCGAAATGGGACTGTCTCGCGTCAGTTACGGTGGTACGAGAAGTTACAATCCTCAAGCAGGCTTCTCAATGGATTAAATTCAATAACTCTTATGTATTATTGATCACTTTTAAATGTCCAACTTTATTAAAGGAACACGTTTCGCGCAGTAATTGTTATCGTTTCCTGCGAGCTACATTTTATTTTTTAATTGCGAAAAGAAAACTATTAGCCACATGCTACAGCTCGTTGAACCAAGAAAATTCTCGGAACCCAACCAGCTTTTTGAACATCGCTAACAGCCTTGTTTAAGCCTGTATATTTCTGCGGCGTGCCGCCTTTACCTGATTTAACAGTTTGTCTTGTCTGCTGAAATAACTTCTCGAAATTTTCAGGATCACTGGAACGGGTTTTTGCGTCTTAATGAGCGACTTTCTCATGCAATCCGTAAAATGAACCAGTGTTTAAAACGACGAAAACAGAGGGGGCTTGAATTTGAATTGTACAACTCGAATATAAAATTTAATTAGGTATTTATTTTGCAGTTGAAGGTTTTTTTAAAAAACAACCATAGTCCAAAAACAATTTATCAGTATTGCGAAAAAACCTTCCATGACGAAATTGGTAGACATTTGACGAATGAAAATTGTTGTGCACTTTCTCAAGCTATTGTAAATATTGATGAACGCTTGAGTGTAATTGAAGCTTGAAGTGTATTGTGTGTAGGGTGTATGGAAGTGTAGGGACTATGGTGATATTACATAATTAATTATTTGAGGCAGTAAGATTACCATATTTGAAAGTGTATTGCAAGAAGTTAAAGCACTTAGCCAATTTGGAATATTATTGATCAACTTTATTTCTTACTATTATCATCATTATCTGTGTTTTCTTTTTCCACATTGGTATCTGCCACTGATGACAAATTTAGATACAAATCACTGTTAGCAGGAGAACGTAAATATTGAGAGAACGTCTGAAGATCCTTTTTGATGAAAATGTTTTTCTCCTTTAACCTTCTTTGTTCTCACTACATCCTCTTTCTTTGGTTTACGTCTCTTCCCCTCTATTCTTTCCACATCTAATGTAGAATCCATTTCTAAGCTGTTATCTTTTCCCTTGCTTGTTCAGATTCTCAACACAAAGGACGTGTATGTCATAAGAACATATTATACACTATTAGCAAACTTCCAGGACAAAAATTCTCGTTATCCAGAATAACCACATTTAAAAAACAAATATTATCATCCGTTGATGGTTGAGATAATCCACGATTGAGAAATAATGACGGATAAAAAATTACAGTTAAAGACTATGAGTGATTTTGATAAAAGAATCGAAGTTTCGGAGCTAATGACTACAAACAGGGGATGATTTTGTTTATGACAACACAGTAAATGAAGCTCTAAGAACAGTTCGAGTATCTCAAAATCTCACTTTTTGGACTACGGTTGTTTGTTTTCAAAAAACCTTTCAATTCTAGATTAAGAGATATAGTATTTTGTAGTTTTAAATGTTTGAAATACAAAAATATATTTATTTTTTAACATTATTCCTATGCCATGCCTAGAAAAATGTCGCAAGCTGCTTTTCTGGACACAATTCTCTTCTGATCACAGATTATTGGAAAATTCAAGCAACAAATAATGCGAAAAAGTATGTGATGTTGAACCACTAGCTCTAAATTCTGAAGGCAGTATAAGTTAACTCAGACTATAACTTCTCAGTAATTATTTTCTCTTCGTTTATATTTTAGGACATAATACAATATGTAAAGGAACGACTACAGACATACAACTAAGGTGTTCTTCAAATGCAGTACGAATATGAAACCTTTAGTGACTATCCTGTATCTTGCTTTCTCTTGTAAAAGGAGAGGAGCCTGCTTCAATCATAGTCTTTGAACATTTCATTTCGTAGAATAAGTCATATAGAATATAAGACGCGTGTTTTCTATCACTTCTCTTTTTGCATGATTCTTGAGCTCGGTATCGTTTGTGTATATATTATTATTGTTAGTTCGCCAGCCCAAAATGTTGAGTTTTACGTGCTTATTTTTGTAAATTGTCACTGCAAATTTTGATATTAAAGTAGTAAAAAAACTGCCCAAGTTAAAAAGTAAACCAATCACAAGTAATGTCAATGTTTGTAGAAGTTCATTATACTCATTAGGGAGTTTTTGCACATTTGTAAATTCTTGACTTTATGCACAACAAGTAACGTGATAGATGTAAGTATTGTATCAATGACATTACGCTTAAGGTACGACCTTTTTTTCATTCAATTGCAGAGCTGTAAGGTTAATCTTAAATGGATTTGTTGAAAATAAATATTGTATCGAGTAAACCACAACAGAAGCGCATTCGATTTTGCGCCAGTGAAGACTTTGAATATCTATAGCATGGTTTGGTCTTATGGATCCAATGAATTTCTGTTAAACTAATATTTCTTGGTTCGTTTACGCGACTCCTGAGATTTGTCATATGCATTATCCGTACACTACCACTCCTAAGTCGAAACACGCATATTGCCGTCACAACCAGTGATAAATTCTAAACACGCATCCATTTCGCTGAAAGTTATGGAAAATCACATACGTAAACACACGTAGCATGAATCTGCAAAGCCTTCTTTTGTTCTTAATACCTTTGTTTTGTTATAGTGCGTAAAGTATGCCGCCAGAGCGTTAAAACACTATTAAGTCTCACTAACTCCACTAACTCAAATGGGTTATGACAACATAAAATGAAATGTCATGTGGCATAGGATTCGCAAGGTCAAGACATTGAAAATGTACTAAAACTTACTATTTACCAAGAACTACAGTCGAACCTTAGGCTTAAAGCAAGACGTTACATCTTCAAGATCCGTAACATACCTTTTAACGTCGTTACTATACGCACGGCACTAAAATTTCATAATGTCCATCTTATACTCCGATGTATTTAGAGCATCATTTGCCAGATTATCAGCTGTCACGGCGTCATCCAATAGGGTGCTTACACGTCACAACAGGGACGTCACCATGGTGAGGTTCAACCTCCCGATTGGATGGCACCCCAACAGCCGATTTACGTCAACTGAAACTTCGTTTAAATCCGAGTGTAGAGGGAGTTTTGCGTCGCAAAGAAGTGCGTAGGAGGGCTACTCACGTGGTGACGAGGTGCGGCAGGCGCGTGCACATGAGCGCGCGCAGCAGGTAGCTGCGCTCGGCGGGCAGCTGGTCGGAGGCGCGGAAGCGGGCCTCCAGCGCCGCCCACTCGCGCTCGCCGCCGTAGCGCGCCGCCGCGCAGTACACCTCGAAGCGCAGGTCCACGGGGATCCTAAGCAGAACAGGTGGCATTTTTTGATTAATTTTGGATTTTTGTGATTGATTTTGATTGATTTTTGATTGATATTTTATTGATTTTATGATTGATTTTGATTGATTTTTGAATGATTTTTTATTGATTTTGATTGATTCTGATTGGTTTTTATGATTAATTTTTTGATTGATTTTTGTTGGTGATTCCGGGCACGTCAACTATCAGGGTCATTAGTCCCGTTTGTGTAGTGCGTGGTTTTGCTCGGGAGGTGTGGGTGATATTTCCCCTCGCAGGATGGCGAGATCCGGCGCCGACCTACCGTCGGCTAGCGGGATTTTCCCCAACCCGATATCTCCCACCTGCGGGGCACCGCCTCAACAGGACAAGTTCTAAGCTCCAGACCGGTCTCCCGGCGTGTGGGCTTGGGTAGTGCATGTTAGTGTAAGGGGAGAGGAGAGGACATGGAAGAGGTAAGCGCAGCCCGTGGCCCGTTTGATAGGGTACTGCTTCGGCATGTGCCTGGTGTTGATCGGAGAAACTACGGAAAACTACCGATCAGAGCAGCCGGTCGCTAGAATTCTCCTCCAGTCAAGACTTAATTCGACCTAGCTGATAGTGTCGAAAATCCTGTCACCATCGGGACACGAAACTAGGATCTCCCGGTCAGAGGAACTGCGGTTGATGCTCTGTATCATCTCTCCCGGTGACAGATGGGAGCTAAGCGTATTTCCTGTTAACCAGAAATGCAAGAAGTGTTCCGTTAAAGCCACTGCGAGTTATCTTGATGGATTTAAAAAGTGGATATCGAAATTTAATAAATGATTTTACGCGAACGTTCGAGACAAAGTTACTTTTAATTAGAATTTGGGTAATTCTTGCAAAGTTCTGAAAGAGAAAAAGAAGTGAGGTTTTGATTCATTTGCACAAATATCGCATCGGGAGTACGTTAATTGATTGTTGTCCAATCTTTTCTTTCTGAAAACTAACTCCACATTTGTTACATATTTGTCACCAATATCGTACGCTTGGCAACATGATTTTGAATTACAGAGGGAAAGTGAGAAAAAGTGAGATTCCCAACAGAATCGGAGTGGTGGATGAAACATTCCATAACACAGTGTTTGTTTGTTTTTAAGTTGAAACTACAGCCATGGGACATGATAATCAATGAAATTTTTATCGCATGCGCTGATGGTTCTTATGTGATTTAGCTGTAATACACAATTTGTGGTAAAAACATCGTTTATCTGAGAAGTGTGGGAAAGGTTGGGAAAAGGGTGAAATAAGAAAAAAACTTTATTTACAGATCACATACACTATGTGATCCAAAGTATCCGGACACATCCAAAATGGTGTAATGGTGTGGTCGTGTTTTTCATAGAGTGGGCTTGCACCCCTTGTTGTTTTGTGTGGCACTACCACGGCGCAGGCCTACGTTGATGTTTTAAACATCTTCTGGCTTCCCACTGTTGAAAAACAGTTCGGGGATGGCGATTGTATCTTTCAACACGATCGAGCACTTGTTCATACTCCACGGCCTGCGGTGCAGTGATTACACGACAATAGCATCCCTGTAATGCACTGACCTGCACAGAGATCTGACTTGAATCTTATCGAACATGTTTTCGGCTGTTTTGGACCACCAACTTCGTGCCAGGCCTCACCGACCTACATCGATACTTCTCCTCAGTGCAGCACTCCATGGAAAATGGGCTGCCATTCCTCAAGAAACCATCCAGCACCTGATTGAAAATATGCCTGCGAGAGTGGAAGCTGTCATCAAGGCTAAGTGTGGGCCAGCGCCCTCTTGAATTCCAGTGTCGCCGATGGAGGGCGCCCTGAACTGGTCAGTCATTTTCAGCCACGTGTCCGGATACTTTTGATCACATAGTTTATGTAGTTGTTGATGTGTCGCGTCACTGTGACGTCATTTGAAAAGAATAACAATGCATCATGTGTTTAGTAAAATTCCATTCTCTACAATTCCATTGAATTGTTCCATTGTCCATTGTGTTAATTGGTTCATTGTGAATTGTTCCAAGTCATTGTTCCATTGAAGCGATTGGGGAACACGGTGGCGGCCACTTTCCGGATACTTTTGATCACATACAGCGTATTTTTACGGGACCTGCGCTGGCGTCCCGGGGCCGAGCACAACTTACGGGTTGGCGTCGGTGGCGTTGAGCCAGAGAGCGAACTGCGCGCGCGCCCAGTTGAGCAGGTCGGGCTCCTCGGCGCGCAGCAGCCGCGCCAGCACGGTGGCGCGCAGCTGGCGCTGGGGCAGCGTGTCGGACGGCCGCGCCTCGCGCCCCAACCACTGCGCCACCGGGCCCATCCACCCTGGAAACGGTGTTTTTGCGTCTTAATCAGCGACTTTCTCATGCAATCCTTAAAATGAACCAGGGTTTAAAACGACGCAAACACAAGGAGGCGGCTTGAATTTTGAATTGCTTACAACTCGAATATAAAATTTAAGTTAGGTTTTATTTTGCAGTGCAAGTTTTTTTTTTAAAAAACAAACCATAGTCCAAAAAACAATTATGAGTATTGCGAAAAACCTTCTCCATGACGAAATTGGTAAGACATTGGACGAATGAAAAATTGTTGTGCACTTTCTCAAGCTATTGTAACATATTGATGAAACGCTTGAGTGTAGTTGAAGCTTTGCAAGTGTATTTGTTGTAGGGTGTATGGAAGTGTAGGACTATGCGTGATATTACATAATTAATTATTTGAGGGCAGTAAGATTACCATATTTGAAAGTGTAATGCAAGAAGCTTTAAAGCACTTAGCCATGTAGGAATATTATTGATCAACTTATTTCATTCATATTATTGAATCAACTAATATTCTTACTATTATCATCATTATCTGTGTTTTCTTTTTTCCACATTGGTATCTGCCACTGATGACAAATTTATGATACAAAATCACTGTTAACAGGAGAACGTAAATATTTTGAGAGAACGTCTGAAGATCCTTGTTTGATTAAAATGGGTTTCTCCTTTAACCTTTCTTTGTTCTTCACTACATCCTCTTTCCTCTCAGTCTTTGGTTTACCGTTCTCTTCCCCTCTATTCTTTCCACATCTAACGAGAATCCATTTCTAAGCTGTTATCTTCTCCCTGGCTTGTCAGATTCTCAACACAAAGGGCGTGTATCCATTAAGAAACATATTTTATACACTATAGCAAACTTCCAGACAAAAAATTCTCGTTATCCAGCAATAACCACATTCAAAAAACAAATATTATCATCCGTTGATGGTTGAGATAATCCACGATGAGAAATAATGACGGATAAAAAAATTACAGTTAAAGACTTATGAGTGATTTTGATAAAAGATCAAGTTTCGGAGCTAATGACTTTTACAAACAGGGATGATTTTGTTTATGACAACACAAGTTAGTAAATGAAGCTCTAAGGAAACAATTGAAGTATCTCAAAATCTCACTTTTTTGGACTACGGTTGTTTGTTTTACAAAAAACTTTCAATTCTAGATTACGAGATATAGTAATTTTGTAGTTTTTAAATTTTTGAAATACAAAAATATATTTATTTTTTTAATATTATCCTATGCCCATACCAAGAAAAATGTCGCAAGCTGCATTGTCAGGACCAGCAATTTCTCTTCTGCATCTCAGATTATTGGAAAATTCAAGCTACAAATATGCCGAAAAAGTAGTGATGTTGAAACCCACTAGCTCTAATTTCTGAGGCAGTATAAGTTAACTCATTTACTATAACTTCTCAGTAATTATTCTCTTCGTTTATATTTTAGGACAAATACAATATGTAAAGGAAACGATTACAGACAGACAACTAAGGTGCTTCTCCCAAATGCATCTACGAAATATGAAATCTTTTAATGACTATCCATTGTATCTTAGGCTTTCTCTTGTAAAAGAAGCGAGAACCTGCTTCAATCATAGTCTTTGAACATTTCATTTCGATTCGTAGAATAAGTCATATAGAATATAAGACGCTTGTTTATCTATCAGCTTCCTCTTTTTGCATGATTCTTGAGCGTTGGTTTCTTTGCTGCTTATATTATTATTATTTGTTAGTTCGCCAGCCAAAAATGTTGAGTTTTACGTGCTTATTTTGTATATTGTCACTGCAAATTTTGATATTTAAGTAGTAAAAAAACTGCCCAAGTTAAAAAGTAAAAACCATCACAAGTAATTCGTCTATGTTTGTTAGAAGTTCGTTATACTCATTAGCGCAAGTTTTCGCCCACATTTGTAAATCTTGACTTTATGCCACAACAAGTAACGTGATAGATGTAAGTATTGTATCAATGACATTACGCTTAAGGTCACGACCTATTTTTTCATTCAATTGTAGGCGCTGTAAGCTTAAATTCTTAAATCGATTTGTTCAAAATAAATATGATCCGAGTTAAACCACAACAGGAAGCGCATTCGATTTTTTCCGCCAGCTGAAAAATTTGAATATCTATAGCATGGTTTGGTTCATATGGATCCAATGAATTTATGCCAAACAATATGCTTGGTTCGTTACGCGCACTCCTGGCATTTTTCATATGGCATTTATCCGTACCGACTACCACTCCTAAGTTCGAAACACGCATCATTGCCGTCAACAAAAACCAGATGATAAATTCTAAACACACTCCATACGCTCTAAAGTTATGGAAAATCACATACGTTAACACACGTAGCATGAATCTGCAAAGCCTTCTTTTGTTTCTTAATGCCATTTGTTTTGTTATAGGGCGTAATTATTGGCCGACCAGAACGTTAAAACACCTATTAAGTCTCACTAACTCCACTAACTCAAATGGGTTATCGACAACATAAAATGAAATGTCATGTGGCATAGGATTCGCAACGTTCAAGACATTGAAAATGTACCTAAAAACTTACCTATTTACAAGAACTACAGATCGAACCCTTAGGCATAAAGCAAGACGTTACATCTTCAAGATCCGTAACATACCTTTTATCGCGTTACTATGACGCACGGCAAATAAAAAATTCCGTAATGTCCATCATACACTTTCGATTTATTTAGAGCTTCATTTGCCAGATTATCCAGCTGTTACGGCGTCATCCCAATCGGTGCTTACACGTCACCAACAGTTGACGTCACCATGGTCAGGTTCAACCTCCCGATGTTGAGATGGCACCCTAACAGCCGTTTACGTCAACTGAAACTTCGTTTAAATCCGAGGTATAGAGGAGTTTTGCCGTCGCAAAAGAATGCGTAGGAGCGGCTACTCACGTGGTTGACGAGGGTGCGGCAGGCGCGTGCAACATGAGCGCGCGCAGCAGGCTAGCTGCGCTCGGGCGGGCAGCTGTTCGGGAGGTGCGGAAGCGCGGACCTCCAGCGCCGCCCACTCGCGCTCGCCGCCGCTAGCGGCGCCCGCCGCGCAGATAACACCTCGAAAGCGCAGCGTCCACGGGGATCCTAACAGATGACAGGTGATGATTGGATTTTGATTGATTTTTGATTTGATTTTTTGATTTGGTTTTGATCCCTGATCTTTTATTTTGCATTTTTGATTGATTTTTGATTGATCTTTTTATTGATTTTTGATTGATTTTGATGATTTTTTGAATGATTTTTATTGTTTTTGATTGATTCTGCATTGTTTTTTGATTAATTTTTTGATTGATTTTTTTTGCGTTTTGATTCCGGGCCACGTCACGTCAGATTCATTATCGCGCTTAGTGAGGCGTGTTTTGCTTCGGGAGGTGGCGGAGATCTTTACCTCGCTGTATGCGCGAGATATGCGCCGCCACCTACCGTCGCGCTAGCGGGGGTTCCCCAACCCGATATCTCCCACCTTGGCGGGGGCACCCGCCTCAACAGACAAGTTCTAAGCTCCAGACCGATCTCCCGGCCGTGTGTGCTGGGTAGTGTCTGTTAGTGTAAGGGAAGGACGAGAGACATGGAAGAGGTAAGCGCAGCCCGTGGCCGTTTGATAGTCGCTACTGCTTCAGTATGGTGCCTGGTTTTGGATCGGAGAAACCCACAGAAACTACCGATCAGTGCAGCCGGTCGCTAGAATTCTCCTCCAGTCAGACTTAATTCGACCTAGCTGATAGTGTCGAAATCCTGTCACCATCGGGACACGGAAACTAGACCTCACAGTCAGAGGGACTGCAGTGGACATCAGTTGAGCCCTGTACCATCTCTCCCCGGTGACAGACGGGGGCTAACGGATTTCCTGTTAATCAGAAATGCAAGAAGTGTCCTTCCGTTAAATCCACTGCGAGTTATCTTGAGGATTTAAAAAAATGGATATCGAAATTCAATTAAAGATTTACGCGAATGTTTGCCGACAAAGTTACTTTCGCATTAGAATTTGTGATATTTTATGCGAATATTGCGGAAATTCACATAACAGCTCAATAAGAGTGAAAAAATAGTCTTCTATGTATCTATTCTCGTTAAGAAAGAGAGAATGAAGTGAGGTTTTCATTTCATTCGACAAAGTTATCGCAATCCGGGGAGTACGTTAATTGCGTGTTGTCCATATTTTCTTACTGGGAAAACATAATTCCACATTTGTAACATTTTTTTCACCATATCGTACGCTTGGCAACATGATGTTGAATTACAGAAGGAAAGTGAGAAAAAGTGAAGATTCCCAACCGGGAATCGGAAGTGGTGGATGAAACATCCATAACCACAGTTTGTTTTTAATTTGAAACTACGGCCCATGGACATGATTAATCAATGCTATTTTATTCCGCATTGCCGCTGATGGTCTGATGTGATTAAGCTTTAATACCCACAATTTATGATAAAAACATCGTTTTATCTGAGGAAGTGTGCGGAAAGAGTGGCGAAAAGCGTGTGAAATAAGAAAAAAACTTTATTTACGGATTCACATACACCAAAAGTATCAAAAGTATCCGGACACGTCCAAAATGGTTGTAATGGTGTTGGTCGTGTTTTTATAGAGTGGCTTGCACCCCTTGTTTTGGGTGTCACTACCACAGCACAGGCCTATGTCCATGTTTTAAACACCTTTTGGCTTCCCACTGTTGAAAGCAATTCGGGGTTGCGATTGCATCTTCAAAAACACCGATCGAGCCACCTGTTTATACTCCTCGACCTGGTGAGGAGTGGTCACAAGACAATAACATCCCGCTAATGCCAACTGGGCCTGCGCCCAGAGCGTCTGACTTTGCAATCTTACGCAACACGTTTTCGGCTGTTTTGCGACCACCGACTTCGTGCCAGGCCTCACCGACCCTACATCGATACTTCTCCTCAGTGCAGCACTCCGTGGAAAAGGGGCAGCCATTCCCCAAGAAAAACCATCCAGCACCTTGCATTGAAAGTATGCCTGCCGGGAGTGGAAGCTGTCATCAAGGCTAAGGGTAGGCCAACACCTATTGAAAGTCCAGCATTCCAATGGAGGGCGCACGAACAAAGTAAGTCATTTTCAGCCACGAGTCCCGACCACTTTTGATCACAAGTGTGTCTACGTAGTTGTTGAAGTGTCGCGTCACTGTGATTGTCAGTTTGAAAAGAATAACAATGCATTATTTATGATAAATAAAGGAGGGTTGTCTGTTATCAATAACATTTTATTAAGCTTAATGATCGTTTCGATTGCATAGCGCATCATCCTCAGAGCATGCAGCCTTCCCGCGGCCAAAAACAAAGTTCTTACCATTCCCCAAGAAACCTCCACACCTGATAGAAAGTATGTCTGTGAGAGTAGAATCTGCCATCAAGCGCTAGGGGGTGGGACAAACATCCTGTTGAATTCCAGTATTTACGATGCGAGGGCGAGCAGAAAATCTTTGCTTTTGGCCCGGAAAAGCTGCCAAGCTCTGAGGATGGTATCGCTATGCCGATCGAAACCGATTCATAACCCTAATAAAATTATTAATACCAGGACAACATTCCTTATTATAATATATAGAGTATCTACCTCACCGGCGCATCTACATTTAATGCAATATTTGTTTTGTAAAAATTCCATTTCTCACAATTGCGGTCATTGTTTCCATGAAGCGATGGGAACTTGTTGGCGGCCCACTATCCGTATACTTTAATCGCCGACAGCGTATTTTTACGGGCGCCTGCGCTCGCGTCCCGGGGCCGAGCACAACTTACGGTTGCCCGTCGTGGCGTTGAGCCAAGAAGCGAACTGCGCGCCGCCCAGTTGAGCAGTCGGGCTCCTCGGCGCGCAGCAGCCCGCGCCAGCACGGTGGCGCGCAGTGCGCGCTGGGCAGCGTGTCGGACGCCGCGCCTCGCGCCCCAACCACTGCGCCACCGGGCCCCATCAGCCGGCCCGCGCGTACGCCTGCAACGACACACACACACACACATGACATGCGTAAAATAAATTAAATAAATAAATAAATAAATAAATAAATAAATAAATAAATAAATAAATATTAAATAAATAAATAAATATTAAATAAATATTAAATAAATAAATAAATATTAAATAAATAAATAAATATTAATAAATATTAAATAAATAAATATTAAATAAATATTAATAAATAAATATTAAATAAATTTAAATAAATATTAAATAAATATTAAATAAATATATAAATATAAATAAAATATTAAATAAAGCATAAATAAAAATCGTATATAAATAAAATAA
>BOPP01000174.1:1848033-1869854 GCA_017312745.1 Gryllus bimaculatus
TAAATACAATTAAACAATGGTTCGAGATGTGGAATAAGATACATTTTTTTAATTCTCTAAAATATATAAGTTGTTTAGTTGCCAAGAGTAACACAAAAATTCAGAGGCATGATCTTGGCTGTCGGGGTGAAGCCGCGTCGAAGGCTGTGTTGCCGACGTTTGGGTTATCTTGTCGTGGTCTTCCTGAGGGCTGGTATGCCGTGAGCCGATGGTCGAAATGAACAACACAGCCTCCAACGCGGCGTCACCCGAACAGCAAAGATCATGCACATGACTGGCCGCGGAAGCCTATGACTTCAAAAAAATTCATTGTTTATACAGGTGTAATGGAATGCTAATAAGAAAGATGTATCAATTTGACCCAAATTTTATATAAGAATAAAATTAGATGCAAGACTTGAAAACTTTTCAAGGGAATTTTTAACTTTCAGCTCTCTGAGAAACGATATATAACAACACTGTTGGAGTTTAATAATTATTGTATACGTTAGCAATTCTTAATAGAAATGTTCAAATATGAATGTACTCTTTAAATATGATAACCCTAGACATGCATGTTGCATGCCTATCGGTTAAGAACAAGTCTCGTAATTGATCCCCACTTGCAAGAACGTGCATTCCCAAGTAGCGGGTGATTTAATGTCCGCTTGACAGGGTTAAAGCTTCTTTTGTTAATGATTCTCACCTGCTAGTGTTCTCCTACTCATCGTGTCCAGGAATTGCCAAACATTTGCTAACTTTTTTTGTGTGCAAAATTTCTATTAAACTTGCAACCTCACACTCAAACAAAGCATAACCATTTCCGTTCTTTTTGTTGACAAGCGCCAAGCATCATTTAAGACTATTTAAGGTTACGGTCACAGTGCAGTCGAAATATCGGTCGTTCGCTAACAGACGACTGAGAGCTTAATTGTCCGACTTATTTCATATGAAAATCTCCCGACTGTTCCACCTGAAATCGTCCGACTGTTCCACCTGAAATCGTCCGACTATTGCCCCCAATTCCACGGTTCATTGTTGGTAACATTTGTCAGTACACTCTAGATCTACTTGCTATTGAAGATTGCCTATTCAATAGAATATTGCCTTCATTTCAGGATAATGGAACCGACAGAACCAAACGAAACAGATCTTTGAACGACAGCCGATGTTTTAGGATGCCGTCGGAAGAAGTCGTTCGGGTTAACTCTGACCATTTCCGTTTATCAACACGTGTTTGAACGAATTTCACAAATTGGACGACAATGTCCGACGTCGTACGATCGAAATTTTGGTCAATATCTGCTTCTCCATGACCGCCACCTTAGGCAGCCTGAAAGGCTTTCGTTCTCTGGAAGGCGTTTGTACCTGGCCGTCTTAGGCGGCGGTCACTATGGAACCGATTTTCGCCGAAATTTCGGCCTGTCGACGTTTCGTCCCATATCCTCGATTCATTCAAACATGTGCTAGTAAACGAAAATGGATATATTGAACCCGAACGTCCTCTCCCGACAGAGTTCGATAACGGGCTGTCGGTCGCAGTTCTGGTTCGTTTGATTTCGGTTCGGTTCCATTCGCTCGAAATCAACTGGAGATTGAAGACCATCTGTAATACGAACACTACCTCTAAAACATGTAGTATATGGTCGTGAGCGTGCTTCGCGCAAGTGATTCGAACAATGAACTGCGGAATTATGGAATTTTCGGGTACAGTATTCGAGTGCATTTCAGATGCAATTAGTCGGACGATTTCTCTCGCAGTCGTCCGGTAGCCAGCGGTCGATCGACTGCGACCGTAGTCTCCAGACGCCCGACCCCCACCTGCAAGTGCGTGTACTCGCGCGAGTCGCGCAGCATGTCGTCGAGGAAGGAGTAGGCCCGCACGAACGCCTTCCAGGGCACGGCGTCCGTCTCGCGCGACAGGTACGAGGTGAGGTTGAGCGCCGTGTCGTAGTTGAGCAGGCCCGCGCGCGCCAGGTTGAGCGCGTCGGACAGCAGCTGCGCGCGCGAGGCGGCCGGCACCGTCTCCAGCGGCCCGGTCTGCAGCAGGTCGCTCAACAGGCGCCAGTTGGCGCTGTCGTAGTTGACGCGGTAGTAGCCTGGAGGGAAGACAAAATAACGTTTCAGAGTGACCAGCAAAAATTTTGTAGAAGTACGTGATTTCGAAAGTACGGAGAAATTTCCACAATGTACGTATTAAATAATAATAATAATAATAATAATAATAATAGTAGTAGTAATAATAATAATATATTAATTGTTTAAAAAATCAACCAGGCAAGTTAGTGGTACATCTTCACAATGCACCGAGAAACGTGGAACAAATTGCTTTGATGGCCATCTTGAATCTAACTGAAGCATATCTGGTTGATGTTTTTAACTTAATATATTATTATCGAATACCTACATTGTCGGAGATTATTTATTTCTCCATACTTGCTATAAAAAAGAGGCAATTTATTCAACTGCACAATGACTGCTAAATTGGGCTACTTTCCAATACTACCCGATAAACCTTCAAGCACCTGATTGAGAGTATGCCTGCGAGAGTGGAAGCTGTCATCAAGGCTAAGGGTGGGCCAACACTCAATTGAATTCCAGCATTACCAATGGAGGGCGCCACGAACAGGTACGTCAATTTCAGCCACAAGTCCGGATACTTAGTGCACGCAGTTGAAGTGTCGCGTGACTGTGACGTCATTTGGAAAGAATAACAATGCCTCATTTGTTTGTAAAATTCCATTCTCTACAACTGCGTCATTGTTGCATTGGCGCGATTGGGGAGCATGGTGGCGACCACGGAATGGGATTGCTGAAAGAGGAAGTGTGCTTAAATGAACTGTTTTAAAAAAATAGTTCTTGACCCCAGAAATTGAAACAAATAACGAATCGATTGCTTCTTTAGTACATTACAATTTTAATGGTTATTGGCGAGTGGGGATGGCGAGGGTAGGTAAGGGAATAGGGAGGGTTCGCCATCGTATGCAAGTTGTGGGAAGATGTGAGGCATACTGCTCTAGGTTGACGGTTTCGATGAAAGGGAAAGGATTGAAATAGAAGCTAAGATGGCACGCACTACCTTTATAAAGAATGTAACGAAACTCAACGGTAAAACTTCAAGAATGGATCCTTCGTATTGATAGTCTGTGTGTGTGTCTGTGACTGTGTCTGTGACTGTGTGTCTGTGTCTGTGTGTCAATGTCTGTGTGTCAGTGTCTATGTGTCAGTGTCTGTGTGTCAGTGACTGTGTGTCAGTGGCTGTGTGTCAGTGGCTGTGTGTCAGTGTCTGTGTGTGTGTATATACGTACATACAGAAAAACATATTGATCAATGATGTACCTTAAGTCTGATTATTTGGTTTGACTTATCAAAATACGATGGCTCTCTTTCACTTTAGTGCTGTTTTCTGTTTGAAAGTTTTCAAAACAACTTTGTTTCTTGTGTTCAGTCGAATAATGTCCTTCTGGTTCTATTATGTACATTTTTCGTCTTCAAGAAAACATTCTGATATTTAGTTTTTACATCATTTATAACTTTTCTTTTAACTGTCCAAATATAAATGTATTTTTTAAATGAATTTCGTCTTTAAGACGTATTTGTTCCGCTATTCTCCTTTGCGTGCTCTAGAAGTGGATTTCCTCACTCGACAAACTCGACGGCACAGAAGTGTTGGTTCAGTGGAGCTGTTGTTTCCGACATGCTAGTATCGATCTAAGGCGTTTCCATTCCTTTATTTTCCCATCTGTCAAATGCATCTGGCGGAACAAAAATGGCGCTCGTTTTGTGTCCTCAAGAGACGGATAGAAGAGTTCGCTGGAGGTTGGTCTTTGCAAATAAATGCGCTGCCAAGTCAGCGATTCAAATGGAAATGAAAGATACAAAGTAACTCTATTATTACTCTGTTTCTCTGAGAAAATGAGAAAGAGAAAATGTTATTACTACTCAATGGACCCTCCAGATTGCATTATCTTCTCTAGCAAAGTGTAATTTACCATAACCTGTAAATTACTTGGGATGCAATTTCAGGACGTCTGTGTTCGACAAAATATGTACAATTGCCAAGAATTGTTCCACATTTTCACAAATTAGTTTTATACGAAAACAAAGTTATTTTCTAGAACGCTTAAGGATATCATTCATCGAATCTTCATCCGGAACGAAATAAAAAAATATGTCTCTTAATTAAGGCTAAAGTATTAAGATATTAATTATAAAATTTCCAGAGTGGTAATATTGAGAAAATGTAATTTACGGAAATACAGGACTTTCGGAAACAAAGGGAATACGGAATCAACATCGTCCACCATAAAGACTCGAAAAAAAATGATTAAAATCTTAGAAGAGGGCTGAGGAGAAGCATTTTCACTAAATGGGTCGGTATCAAGTTACGAGTACCTAAGATTCGAAGATAAAAATATGAATATTCAAATCAAAATCAGATGTATAAAAATAATTTTGATAAAAATTAGACAGACTTATTAGATATACTATTATAGGTTATAGGACGGTCATTTGGAAGTTCGCGTGTTCGCTTCCGATCACGTGCAGGACATACTATGCTTAATGTGTTGAACATCCATGAATTTGTGGCGCCTGCTGCAATTGAATTCATAGTTCTGATTTGCATGTTTTTTCAGATTCATTTTAATTTTTTTATTTATTTTAAGTCAAAAACAGTTAAAAACTGTACGTAAACTACTATGGGCAGAAGTGTTTTCTGTACACGTTTTCTAAAGTTCTGGGATTCTTCTCTAACCCATATCAAGTTAAATTATCTGTACAGATAAAATGAGCATTTATGGCAATAATTGACAAGAAAAATTCGCTTCAGTGTAATAAAACCTATTTGAAAAGGCAAATAAGCTACAGAGGTTGGCAAATTCGCAAATTTTTGGAATACCGGAACCTCGCCACACGCTATGGGCGCAATCTTGCACGACCGTCCCTTTGGATTTAGATTCATTGAGTCAAAAAAAAAGTACAAACTGTATGTGACGTAGGGGGGAAAAGAATATCTGCGCACGTATTCTTGAGTTCCAGAATCCCTTACCGTCATTTTAACTATAAATACTTGAAAGATGAGTAAAAATTAATAAATAAAAATAAATTTTAAAAATCGCAAGATTAGCAATATATGAAAAATAGTCATTTTCGTTTCTGAGTTACAGAAAACGTTTTTGCATCGGTACACGAATTGTAAGTATGATTTTTCTGCATTGCTAACAAAATACCAACTCGTCCTTACCTCTACTCTTACCATTACAAGCAAAAGGAGAGTTCAACAAAACGTGCGTATAGTTAGCTACCTTTACGTCCAGAAACAAACGTCCTTCCTATCCATCGACCTGAAATACCTACTGGAATGTCGCAGGGGGGAGTAATTCTTACACCTTCCCCTCTCATAACTGGCACACGCGGACTGGGAAGAGACCAATATTCAAAAGTGGTTTGAATAAATAAGACAAATAATAATAAGAGTTAATGAGCTAAAGTACTAAACTAAATGTACTGCATTATTCTTCATGTCTTCCGGGCTGATGGGCCTTGGTCCAATTGGCTTTGAGATGCCACGGCCCATCAACTCGGAAGACATGAAGAATATTGACTCCGGCCGTGAAAGCCTACAATGCTGTATAAATGTACTGCAGTCGGCACATAACGATCACTGTCGAAAGCTTAACCACTAGTGCGTTGAGAATGATGATAATGAAATTATCATAGTATATATTTGTAACAGGCATTTAACGTTAGTTTCGTACTGAAAATGCACTTTTATAATTTAATACTGAAAGGCCAGACGTACATCATGCACTATAATTCAACTTATCTGGTCTACTTATCTGGTCGCCGGGGCTCACCTGTCTGCTGCACGTTGAGCAACAGCCAGGTGTTGGAGCCAGGCGCGGTGACCGCCGAGATGTTGAGTCCGTCGCTGTGCTCCGGGGTGAGCCAGGCGCGGGGCCGCGTGTCCTGCAACCACTTGACGTCCTCACCCGTCGCGTAGCTCACCGGCACGTACCTGCAAATTGCGGCACAAGATCGAATCGAGGTTATGTTTATTTGCTTGAGAATCAGAGCTAGACCTCATCTGACATTTGTAAGGATGCGTGGGGATTTACTAAAAAAATCAGACGTTTTTCGATCTTTCAAATGGAATTTGGCCAAAGAATATATTATTAGTGTATTCGAGTGTGTAGTGCTTTTAAGTTAGCGATACACGTCATACAACATATAATTTAATTCATTTCAATACGCACTGTTTCCAAGACCAATAAATTTAAAATGAAATAGAAATATACTTAAACTTATTTAACCCATATATTATTTAGGAAAAATAAGAAAGTGTGAAGGTTCCATTTCTGTCATCTTTGTGCGATTTCACTTGGAATGTTGGGTCGCACCTCCCTTACAATCTGAGGTTTCGAATTAACGGTACTGTATTGTACCGATACAAAATGACAGAATTATCGTAGAATTGAAACACTATAGGGGCTCATGAGTACTCGCCGCGCGTCAAAAAACGGCTTATTGCTCAGTGAAATTGAATCCATCGGCAACTACTACCTCTCTAAACAGTTCCCGTATTTGTTCAGCGACAAATGCTGCAAGTGATGACATGCGCTGAGACGGCGAAAATGGGAATCAGCTGACGTCTGTAGATAAATAAGTAGCAATGCAGTCCATGTCACGGGTGAAGCAATACATACTCTTACATATGTTGTAGAGGATTATAGAGAAGAAAAGGGAAGAGAAAAGGAGAATGAAGAGAATAAAGAAGGAAAAAGCCAATAAGGAAGATAATAAAGACGGGAGGACTGAGTCGGGGACAGAGACAAAAAATGGGGAACAGATTCAGAGGAGGATAAATAATAATTTTATGCATTTTTTCCCTTGCAAGTGAACTGCTGTCCAGTGGCAAGTAACGACTGCAATAATCTTAAACAATATTTTAAAAATAACTAATAAGGAGTAATACGAGAAGTACTCCGAATTTTGATACCATAAAAAGAACATAGAAAGTATAAAATAGTTAAAAAATTATAATGAAAAACACAAAGCAGGAAATGTTAATATAATAAAAAGATTATTCCCGAACGAACGCGAGTTTTCCGCACTCACCACGAGAGCGCTCTGTCGTCGCGCGCGCCGGCGCCGTCGGTGCCCTCGAGCTTGAACTGGCGCTGCGACAGGTGAAGGGAGCCGGCCGAATAGTCGCGCCGCACCATCACCACCGGGTAGCCCTTCTGCAGCGTCCACGTCTCCATCACGGCCTTCACGGACGCGCCGGCCGGCAGCAGCCCGCTCACGTTGCCTGCGGCCTCTGTCAGCGACGCCCACAGGTCGTCCTGGTTGGCGTTCGACCACGTCCTTCAGGAAAGCAAGTGATGAGGTAATGAATAAAATTAAGAAAATGAATGAATAATAAAATGAATAAAGAAATAATAAAATGAAGAAACAAGTAAAGAAATAATAAAATGAATAAACAATTAGAAAGTAACACAAACAAATACCCAGTAAAAAAAATAAAGTAAATAATTTGGTTAAAGTTGAGTACACGGTATACTCATAGAAAAGTGTGGTGGTGAGGGGAGGGGGTATGTACTAAGTATGGTATGTACTAAGTTACGTATATTGCTCACCACTCCTCCCCACCTAAAGATTCCCCTCATAATCCTCTAAACACCCCTCGTGGATTCCCCCTTCGCCGGAGCGGCGCGAAGTGCCAGTTTAAATGGCATCCTTAGGTTGTACCATATACTACACTTCAGCCAATAATTTATCAACTAATCAATTAAAAGAGAACTGAGCGACACTGAAGTTAGAATATTCAAAATAAAATGAAGATCCTACTGATTATGACTCAATTAGAGAGCTCAATAACATATCGATTTGAGGTGTGGCTATTAATTCAAACCAAATTGAAAAGAATAAATAATTCTGAAAACAGGTCTTGAAAAACAAACTAAGCGGTCACACTATTTGATCAAATTATTGATGAAGATTGATTATTGACATGAATGATATTGAGTGGATTACACAGAAATTGAAAATAGAAGGATGTTTAAATGTTGATATTAAAAAATAAAAGTCTGATAAGGATAGATGAATTGTCAATAGGTGCCTAAAAAGATATTATTGTTGGATCCCAAGAATGGGGATGAAAGGAGGTCGTTTAAGAATGTAAATGGAAAAAGGGTGAAAAAGTGTCAATGGAAAGATGAAATTTATGATACAGTACTGTTGATGCAATAACTAAAATGGCAGCTGAAAAATCATATTTGGCCAAAATCGTGCTTTAAACTTTCCCTCGTTTAGTAAATGGATAAATAAATAAAATATAATTAATACAAAATAATAGAATTTTACATTCATTTTTGAATTTCAAAATATTATTAATACTTATTTCAGAGCAAAGAACAGTTAATGAGATATAAGTCCATAGCTTTGATGTTGGATATTATTTAAGCAAATATCTTAAATATAATTAGTGCCTAGAGTGGATCCAGTCAATCATTGGGGAGGGATCATACATTTTTGTTAAATAATACACAATTTCTTATTATATTGTATATTATTTTTATAGTGTATACATAATATACAATAACTCTAGGCTTTGGGGGGGGGGGGCTATAGGGCCATTGGCACCCCTGTCCTGGATTCGCCACTGATTAGTGTGTTAGTGTCAGCTTCTATGAAATGTTTAAGTTAAAATTATGATAATAGCATAAATAAAAATAATTGTGCATCAATTAAGAAAGCACTTTCCACTAAATTCCAGCATTTTTGCTCTATTATATCAATGGCATTCCTTTTTTGTTTTTTTTTGTTTGGACATAAGTAAAACTATTTATTGGGAATTATTTTAATTGATTTTGATATTCAATAAAATTAATAACAAATAATATATTTCTTAAGCCAGTATAACTTCTAAATTTGATCACTTCTGCAATTTTTTACATTGCACATTTTTCAAATTTACTTCAAAATGGTCAAAATGCATATACTACATATAACTTGCCAGCCTGATGGAATGGGACAGGCCGGCTTAAGAGCATGGAGAGCAGAGCTGTAGGTTCAAATCCTGCATTGATGTTTTAACGTGTGTCTGTGGCTTGAGGATATTCCCATTCCCCCATCCCTGCATTCCCATTCCCTCCCAACGCTTCTCTCCTTCCCTAATCCGTTGGCGATACCCAATAACATATGGTACCTACCACAATGGGTTTAATGACTATTGTGCTGTGGAGCTACTAAGGAAAGGGTATCATCAATCCTGTGAAAGGCATATGCATCAGTTACCACAGACTGACAGGTTACATTAAGAATTTATTTACGTTCTAGATGAAAGACATGCTCAAGAGCATACGGTTTTGGGTATGAAGTGAGTACTCATGCTGAGGGAGTTGCCCCAAATAAGTAGTAGAACCACAAGAATGCTTTGAAAAGTCAACTTTGATACTGACGGTAAGGTAGCCAATGTGGCCAATTGGGCAAAACTAAAAGGCTGTTCCGATGTTAAACAAATGGGGATTATTGATATTGTATATTTGATGATTACCCTTCTCTATCATTCTTGGTCCAAATACACTAATTGGAATGGACATTAGATACAAATATTTCACACTGTAAAATTATTAGAAACTTGGAATAAAGTGCTTGACGTTTGAAGTTTTTTTGCTTTTTCCCCCCTCCTTTAATGTACATTCTTTATTGAATCTGCAAAGAAGTTATATTAAAGAAAACATATTTCAGTTGTATGTTTCTTTATTCTTTATTATTTAATAATACCTCCAGATCATTCCTCCCTACTTGGATTTTGATGATCTTAAATAAAGCTTTTAAATGTTTTCAAAATTATAAAACATCAACAGAAAATTTGATTAAAATTTCATTTTATCAAGTTGTAATATTGAGTAAGTGATACTCAATTTTACGGACTCATTATTTTTTGCCCCGTCTCCTTTGATCTGGTGAGTAAACGTTGATAAAGTCCCTAGCTCCCTTACTTTTTAAGTCTACATACTGCTCTTCTCTCCCCATGAACATCACTCATACTTTTTTGTCTCATCCCTCTCTTTTACATAAAATGAAATTAAATAAATTCATGCCTCTGTGGAATTTTAAGAGAATAGAAATAAAAACAAAAACAGTAACGAGTTGGATGACCTCTTAAATACTTTCCCAACCGATGTTTCATTTGTTATAAACCAATTTTTGGAGTTGTAGCTTCTTTCTCCTTGTAAATTCTGTTATAATTCTGCAATTTATTTCTGAACAAAGTAAAGAAATAACAAAGGATGAATCAGAAAAAAGTATTTTCATTCTCAAAATGTTGCACGATCATAATTTGAAAAGCGCCAAAAAAATAATATTTTATACATAATGATACTAGCATTGCAAAACAACAAAATAAGCAGAAAAATTAAAAAATTTGAAGAAGATTGAGTATTTCGTGAAGAAACATGTTAATCAAATCAGACATCATCAGGCAAATGTTTTTAGGGCACTTACCATTTAATAAGGTAATTTGTAAGACCACTTCTAAAGACTTCTTCTGTAAGGCTGTGGTTTAACATGCGAATTAGGCAGGCACCTGAAAATTAGTAATTTAGATATAAGAATGTTTATTGTGTACTAATTTCCTATTTATATACATCACAACCACATTTTTAGTGGATCTTGATGTTGCACTGTAGCCTTTTTCTGAAAACAGTAGCTTGTTTTGTCATTCTATTTAACCTTTATTCATTTTATGTATTTACTATGTACATCTTGTCTTCGAAAATTGTGCTGTGAAAGACAACTCGTCTCAGCACATCGACTTTTAATTTAACCCAAGAGTCACTTTGTTCTCAATTTCATATCAAAGAAATTTAATTGACATGTTGAAACCTACAAAGTTTAAATTGTGCTGAAGAAAGTTTTATGATTAACTAAAGTAATAAAGTGTGTCAACAACCTCTAACTTACAAATTGAATTCATTTACCAAAATAAGAGTTAATTAAGCATGAAATTAAAAGAAGAATTTTTATTGACCAACTTTAAAAGAGGCTATATCTTTGGATCTTTCAGCATTGTTTTCACTTTTGCCAACTTTGTAATATCTATGGAAGAACATGCCATTCATGCGTATTCATCACTGCAATTTCAATAATAAATGTATGTGTATGAAAGTTTTAATTTGAAATGTATTTAATTTTAAAGTGTATTTTAAGATGAACCAATTATTTTATCTTAGTACTTTCTAGATATACTCTAACATTAAGTAAGAAAGAAAAACATAATGTTTAAGGAGTTATTATTTAGACTTATAGTGAATGTATCATTCAGTTTGTTTGGATAGAACATTTAGTTAACACAGACCTCCACTACTTTATACAGTATGGTAAAAACACAAATTTAGAAAATAAAAAAAAATTACTACATTCATTATCGTTTGGTAATAAATTAATTTGTACTACTGAAAATTCAAATTTCCTTATAAGGTCAACAAGAATTAAAAAGTAGAATTAATTGACAAAGTATGTGCTTGTTTTGAATGGTTTCAGTGTATTGTATTTACTTCGTTTTAAAATGTCAGTAATACTCTCCAAGAATTTTACAACCTTCTTACAGGAAGCATACCATAAAAGAACAGAATAAATATCCATATTGCTGATAAAAATGTAGTTACCTTTGTTATAAGACACTTCATCAAATGCTTCAGAGATCTGGGAAGGATTTTGCACTTCTACTGACACAGGATGCGAAGAGTTGAGGGCATCTGTTTCCAAAACAGGATGCATTTGCTCTGTTACAATCTTGTCCAACATGTGCCATGTTGGTTCTACCTGAAAGTAAAAAGTAAATCTGTAATTCCACTAGTTATAATTATATTTTACATCATAAGAAAAAAGTTCATGATTACAAAAACTTTGTAAAATTGAATATTAATTTTATTGAAAAGACTTCAGATTTGTTTTTGTTTTGAAATAATGTTTCTAATGACGTACACAATAGTAATTCATGAAATCATATAGTTATTTGTGGAGTGGGGCAATAATCTTATATCTTGTGAAAACAAAATCTTTGTTTCAAAAATTTTTTCAATGCTTTGAACTACAAAACTCCTTTTTAAACTAATCAGGTGGCCCTTGAATGAACTAATATAATTATTGAAGTTAGGGATTAAATTAATTTTTTAGCATTTTAATATGTCAGTTCTTCTAAAGAAATGCATTATGTGGCAAATAAAATCTTAGTCATACAATGTTGTCATTGAATGTTTTAGTTAATACTGGGTTTCCTTTCAACAAATTTCTTTATAACTGATTCCTTTAAAACACTTACATGATTTACTCCAATGTAAGAGACATATGTGGCAAAACCCTCATTAAGCCATAGATCTGACCACCAATCCATGGTAACAAGATTTCCAAACCACTGATGTGCGAGCTCGTGAGCAACCACACTAGCCACAGACTGCTGGCTCTGTGCAGTTGAAATGCTGGAGTTGAACAGCATGAGGGACTCTCTGAAACATTAAAATAGTTTGTAATTTTTTGTCATTTGAGAATGCAAGTACTAAAACAGGTTTAAACACATGTGGAACAACAAAATTAATAACAAAAATGGTTTAAAAAGAAAAGTGAGGAAAGAAGCATGTAGAACAAGGGATCCTGATAGGGTTGGTATCAACCCCCTGGTGGTCGATAAAAGTTTGAAGGGGGTCAGTGATCATCAAGGGAACTATTTGGGGTCAATACGGAAAATGAACTGGCAAGTGACGAGTATAATTGAGATTCCATTGATAGCAAAAAAAAAGTTAATGGATTTGAAAAATAATTGTTGTCTGATACGTAGCAACAAAACACAATAAATTACAAATTCACTCCTCTTCTTTCATATCTGTTGTTCATCCTCAGGAGTTAGAATGTTTAGAAAACCACTGCACAACAATGATGATTAGAAGTAACTTAGCTATTGAAAAGTGTCAGCCTCTTCAATTATTGAAAATTAATATATTTAAGAAAATATTGGTATACAAAATTATTTTAAAGCATTATTTGCAATTCCTTGTGTTATTATTATGGATGCTATATGTTATAGAGAAAACATAAGGGGGTCGATGAAGCAAGTAATATATAAAATGGGGTGATGAAAGAAATCCCTGATGTAGAAGATTGCAGTGGACCAAAGAATTGAGCTTGGATTCATTCTGAAGACTAAAAGATTCTCTAAAGGAATATGGTACAATGGAATCCATGAGCACAATATATACAACAGGTTGTTCAAAATGACAATTAATACATATTAATACGAAATAAAGAGGAAAGAGGAGAAGGTCCCTATGGAAGACTACAAAACAATTATTATAATATTTACTTGAGTATAAACGGCTTAATTGCACAATTACATAAAGAGGACAGTAGAATAGAAAAGTTATTAAATGTTTATTTAATTTGTGGTAAAAGTAATATGAAGTCTAACATATAGTATCTTAAAAAGTTGATTTTCTAATATAAAAAAAAGGGTTTTTAACTTTCTACATCCAGTTACAAAACAAATAATTGAATGGTGCATTAAATGTACTCTACTTGGGAATTTTCCTTTCTCTGATTTCCTTTCTTTTTCCCTTCTTCTCTCTTTCCTTCTTTTTCCTTTTCTTTCTTTGTAATTGGTTATTTTCCTTTTGAATATGGAAAAAGTTTTGGCTTTGAAGGAATCGTGCCAGGCAGATTGACAGAAATAAGTTGTGCCCAAGCCATCTACATTTTAAAAGGTTTTGAAAACTCTTCAACCTTAATCTAGGGTAAAACTTGTAAGCAGGTCACTATGACTAGTTTTGTATTAAAATAATTCAGGCACGGATCCATGGGGAGAGAAATAAGAGAAATCTCCCCCCCCCTAAAATGTTTCAGTAACTATTAATTTTAACTTGTCACGAAACTTTCAAGCAAAAATATTTTCAGATAATCATTAAAACAAATAAAATTATATCGCAGAATTAGCTGCGTGTAGCCTGTTATATTTTACAGAATTTGTAATATGACTCTTTTGACCAAAACCTTTTTAATTTCCCCTCCCAAAACTTCTCTGGATCCGCTTTTAAATAATTGGATTTTAAGTTATGTTTTAAATAAATTCAGAGTATAAGAATAAGAAGAGAGAAAAAAGTAAAAGAAAATTAATGGAGAGTGCACAGGTTTTAAACATGATGTAATATGTGTCAATAAATCGTTAACATTAACATAGATAGATGTGCCAATAGCCATGTCTAGTAGCATCAAGTTTTGCAGGTTAGTCTAGCATAAGGTATTGGCATTTTCATTGTGATTGTCATTGTAATTAAGGTTGAAATTGACTTCAATTTATTGATTCAAAGATCAATGGCACCTTGTATGTTGATGGGTAAGAAATGTGCCATCGCCAACATCACACTAGTGATGTCGCATTGGAAGAAGAAAAGAAAATGTAAATTTATGAAATCACATCGCGTATTCTACATTCTCACATCTCATTTTAATGATTATTGTCGATGATTTGCGGGTGGTGATAGTGGTATTTGTAATTAGCCATTATATATTCCGTAAAGAGCAATTAGCCACGGCGCCGGTAGATCTCGGGGTTCCTAGTCGGACAACCAACCAGGAACCCGCAATGTCTCAAATTCGCTTAACCTTCGTGAATTAGCGACGCCGATTTCGCGATCATGGCCTTTCAGTAGAACCATCCCAGCATTCGCATGGATGAACGACAGTAACCACGAAAACCCCGCTCAGGGCTGCCCGCACGGGGATTGAACACGGGCCTCCCGAATGCGAAGTCAGCGCGCTACTCTCTGAGCCACTTCGCTCGATGGTGATAGTAGTTGCAGCTTTAACGGTGATACTTTTTTTAGTAAGGATGAGAATATTCTTAGGATGGTTTTAGTAGGATGATTTTAGTGCTGAATGGTTTTAATGGGGGTGATTTTTAATGGAAGTGGTTATAGGAGAGGTATTTAGTAGGGAGTGATTTTAGTGCCAATAGCTTTAGTTGAAGTGGCAACGGCGATAGTTGTGGCGATAGTTGTGGCGATAGTTGTGGCGGATAGTTGTGGCATAGTTGTGGCGGGGGAAGTTGTGGCGATAGTTGTGGCGATAGTTTGCATTGTGCGACAGTTGTGGCGATAGTTGTGGCGATGTTGAGGCGAAGTTGTGTGAGTGTCATGTTGAGGCGATCTGTTGAGGCGAACTTGTTGAGGCGATGGGGAGTTAGGCATTGGCAACGCGTTTTCACCTCACTGTATAGTACGACGTCCCCAGTTCTTCGCATGGCGCCGGCGGCGAAGTCCGGCACGGCCGCCATGGTGACCTTGGGCAGCGGGTAGCTGATGTTGAAGTCAGTCGGAGTAATGGTACGAGGATGCGCGGGCCGATGGAGAGGGCGTAAGTCGGCGGTGAGGGCAGGAAGGTCGGGCCGCGCCACCACGTCGAACGGCGGGAGGTCGGGAGGTGACGGGCGCGCCTTGCTGGCCAGCTCGGACACCACCAGCGCCACCAGGTACGAGGACATGACCGGCGACGGCGGGTAGTGGTCCACAGCACACCCAGCCCGGCTTGGCTCCGGCGCTGCGGGGAAGAGGCAAACCATGGATAGCATGCTGGACGTCTTTCTTGATTTTTAAAGGTTTTGTTAGCTCCGCCCACGATTTTCGAATTTGTGCAATAATGTTGCAAAATCTCTCTTAAATTACGTGTTCTAATCTTATCATTTTGTCATTCTTTGTATCTAGATAGAATTACATTACAATGTTTCTGTAACCGCCTCAATAATTTCAACAGTCAAGTAATATGTTATTAATTGCGTTTTCAACCAACGAACACACCGAAACCAGAAGAAAAACATTGCTATAATATTTTAAATATTTTGAGAGTATGTGTTATACTTAATATACGTTCAATAACTCTTTAAGAAGTTGAGAATACTGAATTCTAACGGCATGTTGAGGTACTTCACGTGCGTTTCTGTGTACTGTGGGCCTGTTGGGGTACATGCATAGTCTGAGACATGTTGGGGTACTCTCATGACCACTTTGCTCCTGAGCGGTCTATTGGGGTACTCACATCTCCTCTGTGCCCCTAAGCGGCATGTTGGGGTACTCTCATTTACTCTGAGCTTCTGAATGGAATGTTGGGGTACTCAAATGGTCTCCGTGCTCCTGAGCGGCATGTTGGGGTACACACATTGCCTGTGTGCTCCTGAGAGGAATGTTGGGGAACACACATTGCCTCTGTGCTCCTGAGCGGCATGTTGGGTACACACATTGCCTATGTGCTCCTGAGAGGAATGTTGGGGTACTCACATTGTCTCTGTGCTACTGAGAGGAATGTTGGGGTACTCACATGGTCTCCGCGCTCCTGTGCGACATGTTGGAGTACACACATTGCCTCTGTGCTCCAGAGTGAAATGTTGGGGTTCTCACATGATCTCCGTGCTCCTGAGCGACGTTTTGTTGTACTTACATAGTCTGTCTCTGAGCTCCTGATCGGCCTATCTGGGGACGGGGTACTCACATGGCCTCCGTGCTCCTGAGCGGCATGTTGGAGACGGAGGAAGCGGCCTGGCGGCGCGCCACGTGCATCTCGAAGCGCGCCTTCATCGCCGGTTCGTCGAAGCACGGGAAGGCCCTGCGCGCGTACGTGGGTTCGAAGTGCGTCACAGCCAGCCACCTGCAAAATGTGAATCCCCACATCAGCCCAATCGAATCGAAGAATATCCTCCTGCGGTCATGAGGTGTCGGGAGCGAGGAAGCAAAGACCACATTTGAAATTAAAATTAAAATTTCCCCTTTGCTGTAATGGCTTAGCCACAATCCCTCTAAGTACAATGAATCAATCTTTGTGCTTGACAGTTACGCTTGGTTTCTAGGAGGCGTGTTTTCCCTGTGTCATTCTACCAGTGCTTCAGATGTCTTATTTTACGATTTGTGATTTTATTTTCTTGCATTCGACGTGCTTCCGTAGTATAAAGAAGGCGTTGTTATACCGCAGTGGAAAATGGAGTTTTTGTCAGAAAAAAACGTTTGGAGAAGCGTTTTTTTTATATTGAAAAAGTGGATGAATTTTGTTCCTATGTGTAGTAAATTACTTTGTAAGTTCTTAAAGTACATTTTTAGAAATTATGAGTATTTTGCGCGTAATGTTTGCTTGATGTAATGGCAATTTTAAAAAAATTAAAAATACACTTCCTCTAGAAGTGAAAAATTTACTGCAGACGATCTATCATGCTCCTTTAAATGTGGTAAACTCATCAATTCAGAACCATCTCTGATTTAAATTACTTCCTTTCTTTTTACATGAAGGAATTGTAAAACAAGAGAGAGAATTGTAATGAGAATTAGTGCGTATTGTGATAAATGTGATGTGCTCTCTCTGGGAATACATCCCTCCAAAACGATTACGAAGATAATGTTTCACTGATTTATGACCGAACACAGACCACTGATTAACACTACGAGAAAATTTAATATCAGTGATAGCGTAATATATTTGCATTATAAAACTATAAAGAGATTTTGTTGGAAATTCGTTGACATTCCTTTTTTAATATGATATGCTTTACAACGTTTTTGTGAAAAACAACATACAAGTAAGCGACATATTTACAATCGTTATGGCAAAAAGTCAACAAATTGCCACTCATGTATTCCCCTTGTGGGTAGTCATTCATGAAGTTAATTACTTCAAGTGGCATGTCATTATAAGTTATAATTGTTATGTATGATGTTGTGATTATAAGTATATAATTGTTATATATTTGCTAACAGTACTATTATTTGCTTTGATCAAGACGTCCCCAAAATCATCAATTACGAATTTATTTTGTTAAAATACCCTACAGGCAATTTAAACTCTCTTAAATTCAGATATAAATATAATGTAATTTTAAATTTATTTTTTTTATAAATTTAATGTACTCTTGTCCTCAAGCAGGTGCAATGAATTGCTTCAATTGTATTATTGCGTATATTTTATCCTTAATACTGATATTCATTAACTACATATATTTCAACCACCACTCTCAAATATCTTTCCATTCATATATTAAGTTTTTTTTAAGCAACTGATGTTCCATTCATTCTATGCTTTACTTCATAAGAGAAAGTATTAGCCGATATAAATGGCTAAAGAATACATAGAGGCGAAACATTCTTGTTTTCAAATGTTGTCAACCCGGCCGTTGGTACCTTATTCATTATTCAACTATAATATCTATGAATTTTGGAGCACAAGAGAACGCGCGCAGATTGTATTGTCCCTCCCCCAAACTTCACGTCGCTCTTACTGCTTTTTAGTTATAATGAAATAAATAAAAATAGAAAAATCGAATATAATACTAATTCTAACTAAGATAATAATTTACTTTAGTAGAAATATTGAAATGTTACGTCAGATATGTTGCATTTACTCACTTTTTTCTTCCTCGCAATAAGTCAGTAATGTCACAAGGCAAAACCAGTAAGAAGAACCAGAAGTAAAACCACACTAAATGGATTAAGCGAAAACACCATAGGCTTGATGACGCCAACCCTCGAAGGCAGATTTAATTCGGTGGGTAGAACTTACTTCTCAGCGCCGGTCCTCTCCGTGTAGTGGCTTCGGTAGAAACCCGACAGGCTGGTGCTGAGGTTCCCCCAGAATGGAATCTCCAGAGAATAGTTGCGACCAACTTCCATCGGCTTCGCCAGGGAGAAGGTGATCATGTCTTTTTCGGCGGATTTCTGCAGGAAAAAATTTTTTTTTTGTAAGTGCAACTGAAGGATGATGGTCGGAAATGAAATATCAGTAGTGTGGAACAGTTTACTATTCGATAAGAAAGATAAAACATCGCCCATCTTTTATAAGTGAACAGCGAAGACAATTTCATTTACAGCGCATGCGCCAAACTCTTCGTTGGCAGCTGAGCCCTTTCATAATAACCATCAACACAGACATGTGGAAGGCGGAGCAGGCGCCGCAATCTCTCGCACCCAAAACTGGGGACAAAGCTCGAGGTGCTACTATAGGAAGCGCTAGTGTCGCCGGTGCAGCTGCAGGTTATGGCTCGCAACTTTCACATACAAATTTGCTAATTTGTGAGAAATAACGAAAAGGTGTGTTATAAAATGTACTATTATTCAAATCTATACTTATAAAGAAATCTCTGAAGAATGCGCGAACATATACGTTATCTTTTGCAACATTATGGGCCTGTTGCGGACCGCGACTCAACGCAGTAGCCACGCACGTTTAAAGATCGTTGGCACAGGTTCGTGTTTTAGTTCATGTAAAGAAGGTATGTCAGCAGAGCGCGCCAACGCGTAATGTCTCCACCACGTTACTATGGGAGTATAGGGCCCTGAAGGGGAGGCTACCCCTATGCTAGCCTGTGTTGCCATATCCGGCGGAATTCCCGCCGTTTTCAGCGGATTTTTGAAACTCGTACCGACGAAAAAAAAAATAAGTTTCGCGGACAGCGGAATAAACGGCGGAACTTAAATAAAGTTAGTAGGGCAGTAATAATTAGTAAGAAATCAAGTTTCGTTAACCTTATTAATTAAGTTGCTTTGCAGCAGTTGTATATTTTTTAAAATTTCTAAATCCATGTTATCTAGGCAGAATAATAATATATATAGCTATATATAATAAATTATAGAAACTGCATCTTTTGTTTCATTTTGCAATTTTTCACCAGCAAGTAATGCATTCTATATTATATAAAATTACATTGATATGCTCTGCAGTATCAATAAAGCACTTATATACTAAAATCCGAATTATTTTTTTATAGAAAAATTATATACATATTAAATCATGGAAAAGGGATTATTATTTTACGTTTAGTCTGGATTTGACGGGAAATTTAAAACCAGTCTCCAAGAAGGATTTTCGTCGGAATATGAAACGATCCCTTAAAGATACGATCTAGAACACTGATGCCTGCCAGACAGCTCAGCTCTTTGGTAGCTAAGTTGTTTATTGTGATGTAGCGTTTATGGAAAGTGCGGACCTGGATGGCCATGTGTCTAAGAGCGCAATGTGTACTCTGGCGCCCTGGTGGAGGGTGCGGTTTCGGGTCCCGCCAGTGGAAATGGGGTGTGTCCGATTGTCTTTCAATGTGCTGTGGTTGTTCTGATCAGCGAAGGCCTTGTGAGATGTGTTGGCCACAGATCGAGCAGCCGCAAGTGGATTGGTGTCTAGTGGAGAGGTTCAATGTGTGTCCCCATGAGGGACATACTGAGATTCCGGTGCGGATAGTCGAGAATAGATATCCCACTGAAGCTGTGAAAAATTCTCTCCGAAAAAAGTACATGAATGGCAGCTCTCAATTCACATTGAAACAATTACTGAATATCAGGCTCTAATATACATGAAACATACCATGAAAATGCAGCGATTAATATAATGAAACATACATGAAATGCAGCACTCTAATTATACATAAAACATACATGAAATAGCAGCCTCTAATATACATGAAACATTACATGAAATCACTCTAATAATTCCAGAGCGGCACTGGCCTTTGTTGAAGTGACCTGCCTGGTCAATTTTTGAGAATGATAGATAATACAAATAAGATTTTCTTTAAGTATAGTTATTGCAAGTGCGATGTTGCCTATTATTGAGACTAGATGATATAGAAAAGGCCAGTGAAAGTAATTATATATCGTGCATCGCCAAGGCCGATTGATTTCTTAAAAGAAGCAGCTTCGATGGCTTAGCCATCTCATCAGTTTTAACTGATGATGAGTGATGGCTAAAATATAATATAATATTGTTGGCAATGACGAACGCATATAATTATTTCATTGGAAATTGCCAACGATAACTCTCCAACAATAACCTATTATAGAAAAGCTGCAAGAAAAGAAAACTAAAGCTATACATACCACAGAATAGTTGAAAATACGGTCAGGCAGTTTTCGGAAAATTAATCATATTACAAATCTACTCGACAAAGCTAAGATATAATTCTATCAAAAGTGCAATCATGGAAGTAATTTACTTGCATGCTCGTCACACATCAACTGCCCTCCAGCTTCTCCCCTCCCACCGTCTCTCTATTTGATTTCTAAAAGAAAGACAAGAACAACAAAAAAAAAAGTCTCTGCTTCTAGTCATTAATTGTCGCTCTAAAAAAACAATAAAAAAGAAAAAAAAAAAAAAAAAACTCTGTACTTATAGAAAAATAATAAGAAAAAAAAAAAAAAAAAAAAAAAACAAATAAGATAAAAAAAATCTTCTCTGCTACAAAAAATAAAAGTTAATCATTCCTAACTTTTTTAAAAAAAATCTAGTACTAAAAAAAAAAACACGAAAAATAATGTTAATTTGTTCCAATAAAAAAAAAACAAAAAACTTCTCTGATTTCTACTCTTCTTCTACCTATATAAAAAAAAAAACAGTAAAAAAGAAACTACTAAAAAAAGAAAATAAAAAAAAACAAAAAAAAAAAAAACAATAATTCTTAATCTTGTTACTTCTCTGTTATAAGCCTCTCTAATTCTTCTAAAAGTTTCTACTCTCTCTGAAACTTACTGCTCTTCTTCTTCAAATCTACTGTTGATAAAAAAATAAAAACTCTATTTTTATAAAAAAAAAAAAAAAAATAATCCTAAATAAAAAAAAAAAAAAATCAAGAAAAAAAGAAAGAAAAAAAAAAAATAAATAAACTCTTCTTCTACTCGGCTCTCTCTTGATCTCTGAAAAAAAAAAAACTAATCTCTCTCTTAAAAAAGAAAATTGTACTCTTACAAAAAAACAGAATAAGAATAAGAATTCATCTTTCTTTTCTCCTTTTCGAACTCTCTATTTACATTAATCTTCTTTTCTCT
>BOPP01000174.1:1877455-1911943 GCA_017312745.1 Gryllus bimaculatus
CCCGTCACTGGCGCACTCTTACTTAATGCATTGCGGTTTGTCCAAACACACTTATTGAAAAAAACAAGGAAACTAATTGAGAGAAACTTTATTACCCAGAATCAATCACAAAATTCGAGCCCTGCGAACTTTTGCTTTGACGAACTTATCTGTAACGTCGCCGTTGTTCGTTTTTAAGAAGTTCGGCGCTTTATTCACTATGAACAATGTACGAAGGTCCGCCAGTCTCTCCGGTTACATTGAATTTCATGGAGAATTTTTGATAATTTTCAATTTTGAGAAAGATCGCTCTTCAGTCGCAACCGTCACGAGAATCATTAGAATCATTCAGATTACTGAGCAGACGCCTAAAAAGCTAGCTGAAAGTGTGAAGTACGTGATCGGGACCAAGTTAGTCAACTCTCTGATTGAATGAATATTCGAAATTAGGTCTCTCAGACAACTACGCGAGGATAATAGCTGGGTGAACAGTTGAACAGTTAAGTCGTCATAGTATTTCTCGTTGAATGTTTCGCATTGATTCGCACGTTGTTCGTCTGAAAGCTATAGCAAAGTTGTGGCTGAATGGTCGCAAAGGAATCGATTATTTGATTCTAGTCACTATATCGATGGCTCATCTGACTAACTACAATATCCATACAAGCGAAGAAAAACTTAACTTTGAATCGTTTTTCGCTGTCAGATAAACGTTTATATTCGCACAGTTCATCGAAATGACGTTTCGTTTTTTAAACGCTTCTAGCAAAATTCTACTCTAACGCCCCAAGATGTAGCCAATTCTATTGCATCGGATTTGTCTTTGTCAAAGTCACGTCTAAAATCTTTTAGATCTTTGCGAGCTGGTTTAATGAAATCCCGTGATTAACAAATATCAAAATCAGCTTTTTGCAGGATGTGAGACACTGTATTAGGCACGCTCAAAAGTTTTGAATGCAATATTACTTAGAACATAAACTCAACGTCTTTTTCCCCCTACAAGTTCTTTATTTTAATATGCTCGCTCAGATGCACACTTGCCTGTTAAAATTATTTTTGATAAACTTACAAAACATCAGCATATATCGGATCCGAATCGCCAAAAAGGAATCAATTCTGCTGGATCGCCTAGAAGGACATAGACGCTTCAGTTCAGGTGGTCTGCCCAATTTTAAATGAAGCAATGAATAATAGGAACCCCGGGATGCCAAATTACAAATTCGGGAAACATCTTCGTGTTTTCATAATGAATTAGTTCAAACTGTACTAGTCGATTTACAGTAATTAAAAAATCGCTTCCAGAAAGGGCTTTTAAAGTGTGTTCAGTTCCACATTAAAAAAAATTGCTTTTGGGAGCCCCTTTTGTCCATGGGTCCCAGGTAATTGCACCTGCCCACGGTAGATACGCCACTGCTTGTCATTCAGTTCTTACAACACTTTGTGCATGAACCCCATTGATTTTAGTCCCTTTCGTCCGACAGCTTGGCGGATAATACTCAACCCGCTTCACCGACAGATCGTAGAGGGCACATTTACTTCCTTTAGGAGAAAGGTGCTTAAATGTTTATTACGCGGGGAACTTTTTGAGACAAAATTCTCCGTAAAATCCAACTTTTCTTTCTCGTGTAAAGATGCCTGACTTCGGAGAGTTGATTTCATCAAGATAAATAAAAATGCTAAAATATGTCTTTAATTAATACTAAAACGTCTGGTACCAAATTTTGACATTGCAGTTTAGTTCAATATTTTTCAATATTTAATTAAGAGTTAAAATAGTGTAAATGGTTTTAGATAGATTCTCTATTCTAAGTATAGTTTAGAAATCGCAGTTTTTGGTTGTTCGCATTGTCCACTATTCAACTTATAAAAGGAATATTGTATAAGTGAGATGATAACGATATTTCATTCGGGATATAATTACGAGACATTTTAAAGAAACTAGGTTGGTGTATTTATCAAACAAAATAATATCAACGAAGAGGAAAATTTTAAAAAAGTGGAATAATTTATCACTCTCCTGGATGTAGTCCAGAATTCATTTGCATACTCTAGTACTTCGTACAAGAAGTAGCCATATTCTCCTGAAACGTTTCCAAAATCTTTTACAGCTCTTACGAATTTATGTTACCGGCGTAGTTTATAGTGTGCCGTGAAATGTAGAGTATAAAATGTGAAAGGAGGTCTTGAAAAGCCTTGGAACAGCGAAGCATCAATGAGAAGCCGGGACATTACGAGACAATATGTTTTTTGTCACCACTCCACGATGTCTTCCCTATTGACCATTGCGTTGAACAATTTAAAACATTTAATTTCAAAGATCACTTAATAAATCGTTTAAAATGGTTTATCCTACATTGTCACAAAAGTGTCTTTTAGAAGTCATTTGGCAAGCAATAAATGCTCTGAGAAACCCCCTTTCTCTACACAGTGCCTCTGACCGGAGGGTCCTAGGTTCAAGTCCCGACGGTGGTAAGATTTTCGACACTAGCTTGTCAGCTAGGTCGAACTCAGTCGTTGTCTGGAGGAGAATTATAGAGACTCTGATCGGTAGTTTCCCGTGGTTTCTCCAATCAATACCAGGCGAATGCTGGGACTGTACCCTAAAAATCGGGCCACGGACAGCGCGCGATCCCTCCCATTTCTTGTCTTATTCTTATCCCTTACTTACTTACTTACTTACTTACACACACACACACACACATACTCAAACTTACACGCATTATTCTACCATCGCTGGTTGGGGAAAACCTCACTAACCAACACATAGGTCGACGCGGGATCTAACCATCAAGCGGGGGAAGATCACCGCCATTTTCCGAGGGAAAAACATGCACTATACTTTCGGGGCTAATGATCTTAGGAGTTGACGCGCTCGGAATCACTAATCCATCCATCCATCCATCCATCCATCCATCCATCCATCAATCAATCCTTTTCTACACTTTGATATACAATTAGAGCAGACATGCCTCGAACTATCGTATCATACAGACATTCCGCTGTCGACTTGTGCATGTTTCTACTGAGAAAAGAAGTCACTTGAATAAACCATTTTAAATACAACATATAAAAATTACATTACATGCGTTGCGCTTAGAGAGCTCTTTACTTGTAACAAAAGGGAATATATGATGCTTTTGCTTCCTTAATTTTTGTCGCAACGTTTCATTCGTTAATATTAAATTGACATATTCTGAACGATCTCTCTACGAGGGAAAGTGATAACATAATTTCTATTTGTCCATGTGCCTGAAATGGACGGAAATAGCGACAGCCGATCTTTGGCGACGATAGCAGTAATTCAATGTGCAGAGAGAAATGGATGGAGACACATTTGTTGGCAGTTGACACTTTGGTTGATTAATTCAAAATAAACACTGCTACAGATTCTGTCAAATACGATATGAAAACAGTAATACAATTTTGATTTAATGCTGCTGGTTGCCAGAATTTAAAATTACAATTACTGATACCAGATTGTTGAGTTTAGGACACTAAAATAATTTTCTATTACTCGTATGTAAAATCCAATGTTTCGACTACTTATTTTGGCAGTTAAATTATTAATTTAACCAAATCGTAAAAAACATGAAAAAATGACAATTTTGGCGATGGCCTTCAGGGCTTCTTCCCCCTGTTGGTAATGCACGGGTTCATTTACATAGAGAGATAACACAAGTATGAATCGCTTTGACGGCTACTGCTGGTGACTTATAGTTAGGTCCATTTGTTCATTTCGTCCATGCCGTCATTTGCAGTTGGCGCTCTTGTAATAGTTCGACATTTTCTCCTGCAATGCCATCGACCGGCATGACGTTAATTTCTTTCCCGACCTGTCAAACTTGTCTCTTCCTACAGTCTATTTTCTACCATGGTATTGCTAGGATATGTATGTATATGTTGTTGTGACCGAAGACCGGCAGTACCCATCCCGTGTTTTTTGGTGTATTTTCACGTTTTTTCACGAGTTGGCTATCATGTCTTTACTACGAAATGTGACCTGAAGTTTGCAGACGTTCCTTGCTCAATACCAATTGTTTTCCATCGATATTGCGTTATATTTGAATGTTTATTTTGTAAACATGCGAGATCATGCTGTTGACTGCCATCATGGCCGCCGCAAGGCCTTTGGAATGAAATATTTGTGGAATCTGAAGAGTTTTCTGAGTGAGTGACCCATGTTTTGAACGACAGTGATGAGAAATTAGATAACGATGAAACAAGTGACATTGCTGTCATGGATAGTGCCCTAAATATTGAAAGTATTCGAAATTAACACACTGGAAATAAATATTAACATTTCATTTTTAATAATTTTTCATACAAATTATTTAATTAAAAACTTATAATGAAAGTACTACCTTGCAAAATTGAGACTATGTGGGTCAATATAATTATTATTATACATATCTATTATTATTTAATATTATCTTTGATGCAGTGATGTGCTGCTGAAATTAACTCGGCCTCACGGACCACAAACATTTCAAAACAATCGAACCTAATTAAAGTCCGAATTAAGCGGCGCGCAGAGATTAAGGCGCGTAGGATTAAGCGTCGGGGCCGACTGTGCGGCGGGGGCGGGCGGGGCGCGTTGCTGACCTCAGCGCAGCGTAACGCGGCGCTCGCCATTGTACTACTACGCCGCCGCGCGCGCCGCCGCACCGGCCGGAGAAAGTCCGCGCGCTAGCGGCGCGCGCGCGGGCCGGCGGCTGCCGATACATACGCGCGCGATGTATAACGCGCGCGGCGGCGCGCCGTCGCGGGCGCGGGAGGGCTGTTGGGTGGGCGATACACGCGGCGGCGCGGCGACCCAGTTCGCGAAGCCTGCGCGCGGCCACGCACAGTGGTCTCGAGTGGGCCGAAAAGTGCGCGTAAGGGGCCGTTCATTCAGAAACTTAATGTAATGTAAACGTACAGTCAACCATAAAGTAAACGTTAAGTAAACGTAAAGTAAACGTAAAGTAAACTTAAAGTAAAAGTAAAGTAAACGTGAAGTAAACGTAAAGTAAACGTACAGTTAATCATAAAGTAAACGTAAAGTAAACGAAAAGAAACGTAAAGTAAACGTAAAGTAAACGTAAAGTAAACGTAAAGTAAACGTAAAGTAAACGTAAAGTAAACGTAAAGTAAACGTACAATTAATCATAAGGTAAACGTAATAGCTTGGTGTCGTGTTATTCGATGGAACCAATCAGAATGGTGAATGTATGCGTAAATGTCAACATGAACATAAGATGTAACCGTGAAAATCTGCATGCTTTACCCTTGCTCGTTCACTTTAACATAATCTGGAATCAACACACTATCGCGAACCGCAAGAACATCTATTAAATTTGTAGCTTTTTGTGTGGGAACGAAATGAATACAGTTTATAAGGTCATTAATTGCCACTCTTCTTCTTCTTCATCATCTTCTTCTTCTTCTTCCTCTTCTTCTTCTTCTTCTTCTTCTTCTTCTTCTTCTTCTTCTTCTTCTTCATCTTTGTTCGTGACATTCTCCATAGAACTATTCAAGTTCATGGTAAACGAAATAATTATCATACTAGCATGATCACACCCATCTTACTTGAAATTATTGTATCGCATGTAGAAATACATATACCTTACATTAATACTACCGATATCGATGAATGGCTGTGTTTATGTTTATGTTCGCGGACATTATAAATGCTAGGTTCATGTTCGTGTTACAAGTACATGCTTATGACCTCACGCTTACGTTAACATTTTCATTGAGGATGTTCTCGTGGAGTACGCTATGGTCACAGTGGATCCATTTTCGACCCAACTCCCGTTTGGGTGAACACGGCCGTTATGGCCGAGTATTTCAAAAACACTTTACAGCGCAGGAGCGGTGGTGCGTTTGACGCGACCATGCGCACCCGGCGCAACGTCTAAGACGATCGAAAACCTGAATTATTTGGCCAAACTGAGACATTCAGCATGGTTATGGACATATTTGTTTAATTTATGAAAAAAAACAAGCTCCGTGGAAAGGTTTGGTTTCAATTCTTAGAAATTATGGTAGGACATTCCGAAAGAAAAGTATGAGATTTAAAGTTGTTGGTAAGTCACAAAATGCTATTTCGGGAAAAGGTGGCTTGAAAATCTAGAATTAAACCTGAGATCTCTACGGTAGAAATGGACGCAACGCTCTAAATTATATAGAGGCCCAAATTGACGTCGCGCTGTATAGTCTCATGTGCCCCCGATTATCTTGCACACATACTGGAGATAAAACATTTTCTGTGCTTAACACAATTTACTGGCTTAACACAATTTTAACTATTCACCCCTTAATCATGTGGTTATAAAAGTTATAAAAAAACTCTGTTGTATTTTCATTTGTCGAGGGCACAACTATTTTTTGACCTACACGTCTAAGTTTGACGTCTTTTAGATTGTTAAGACTTACAAGATGCAATTACTGTGTAAATGTATGACGTAAATGTAATGTTCTTACTACTTGTTTGAAGATTCCACAATCGATATTATAAATAAATACAATTTTAAGTACTAACCACTGAATCATGTGGTTATAAAAGTTATAAACAATCAAACTAGTGTATTTTCATTTGTCAAGGGCACCTACATTTCTAACTTAGACGTCTTTTAGATTGTTAAGACTTCCAAAATGCAATTACTGTGTAAATGTACGATGTAAATGTAATGTTCTATCTACTTGTTTGAAGTTTCCAGAATCGATATTATAAATAAATACTTGATTTTGCAACAGAAAGTGTTTTGCCCTTGGAAGGAGGTGTTCGGCAACAGTGTGCGCGTTGGCGCGCGTATACGCATTCCTGGGGAGCGATAGCACGGAGCGCTTAGACGACACCGACGTCGCTCCGGCGTCTCTCAGGGACGTAGCGTTTGGCAGGGCGACTTCGCGACCATCCCATGGTAAATTCTAGCAATTGCTAAACATTCGAAATGGTACCAAACGCTGAAAAAAATAGTAATCATATGTTTGACGGCCGGCGCAGTATATTTTTTGATCGTTTTCAATCTGCGAAGAAATGTAAAATCGAAATCACTAACGAAGTGCGAAATGGTCGTGAATCTGCGAAATGATTGCTATATTGCATTTTATGGTTTCCTTCGTGTTCGCTCTCTGACTAGAGATGTGACAACACAGATGTTTGAAAGCGTTTAACTTGAGAGTAGCCGAGTTTATTCATGTATAATTAAGATTTAACGGACTAAACAAAGTAAGAAAATAATAAGAGCTATTAAAGAAACTGATCCTGAATGCTTCAGTGTTCAGGATCATCTCAAGGGGTCTCAGCTGCCACAATTCGCTGTTCGGAGGTCCAGGGAAGAAGAGAAAGGCTCTATGCCTACGGCGCAAGCGTTACATCCTACGCTTTTACATATGTTGAAGTTCACAAATCGCGAAATATTAAATTAGTTCCCCTGATTTCCTGATTTTAATGGGGAAATCTAAAAAGCGTCAACACAATCTAAATTTTGTATAATGCCATGAAATGCTGTAGAAATGCGATTTTCTAAAATTTAAATTGCTAAAATCTACCATCACTACCCATGACCTTTCTTTAACTACCTGATGGCTCGACATCAAAAGGATTAAACAAAAAAATCAAATGCTGATAGAATCATGATCATCTCAATCATATACATCTCGATATCCTTTCTGAATTTGTGTGAACTTTGAAATGAGAGATACATATTCCGAATTTAGTATTTTTTTATTTATGTTCTTTTAAGGTAATAAGTAAAAATTAAAATAAATAATAGAGAATATTTTTATGTGCTCATCTATTTCTTTAATCTTTTACCACAGAAATCTTAAAACAAGATAAATTCCTTAAATAAATACAGATACTAATGAAAATACGACGTAAACGTGATTATGCGAAAGTAAAAGTTTGATAGATTCGAATTAAAACGTATTAAATTTCAGAGTTGTTCCTACGATTAGTATTTCCCTTAGCATTTCTTTCCGTCAGCCTCTGATGATGTATTGGGAGATTCATGATAATTCTGCATTACATTTGAATTAATTAACAATTACAACCACACAACAACCAATTATGGACACCATGTCACATAATTTCAATGCCTTCATGGGTATCGTTTATGTGTACATTATAAATTAATGTGTCGTTGTTCATGTGTCTTTCAATATGGACCTTATTTGAACTCCAAGCATAATCCCGAATTAGGGTGTTTGTATCATGCGGTATCATGTTCTGAATAGAAATTAAATCGACAATACACAATTTGTATTATTTTGATCTTTTATTCTTGGCCTTCCGTTTATCGACCGATAGATTCATATATTAACAAAATTAAAGTTAAAAATGTACAACATATTGTTTATTTAGTCGCAATTCTTCTAATAAATTACACTTCTGTAACGTTTGCAACTGGAACGTCCTAATGCAGTATTGTGTAATATGGCAGAAGAATTATAAACAAAATATTTAAATATTTTAGTAGAAAATAATTATTGTTTTAGCCTAAAGATGGGTAAAAATATGTACCCGAAACATTGCAGTAATTTAATTATCAGAACAATTGTGAATAAGTAAATAGTATATTGTAAAATTGTGACTTAAAATTTTTAATAAAAAACCTGTCTATGAAGAGAAAGCCAAGAATAAAAAGTGTAAAACAAGATTAATGACAGGCAAAAATTAAATATTGAATGCAAGCAATTGATGTTAGTTAAAAGAGAGACTTAAGTTCAAATTTCCTTCATAAATGAAAAATGTTCTACAATTGTGTTATAAACGTATAATGCACAAAGATTACAATAATTTCTCAACATTGGCGAGAAAAAATGAATAAACATCCCTAAAAACATCGTGGATATTAAATCTGCAAAATATTTTCATCTCGATAAAATTATGGATTTGGAGAGAGAAGATTTCACAACGTAAGTCAAACGAGAACTTCAGTATGTGGAAACCGTATGAAGCGACATTGAATGATGAAAAGTCTCCGCTGCTTGGTCGACTCCGATGGAGGAAAACCTAACTTGCTTACGGCATTTGCAAAACAAATAGATTTGCACCTGCTGCTGCGCACCGGACTAGATGAAGACCGGTTTATTACGAAGGCGCATTTGCGTGTGCAGACATTCGGTTTAGAAGTGGGGCAAGTCCACTCTTACATTTCTCAGATGTCAGTGAATTGTGTAACGTAAGGGAGAAGACTCGCTGAACTGGTAGAGTGTGGTTACATTGCCACTTTCAGAGAGTAGTAAGCAGAACTAAACCCCGCGTCATTAGATAAATTTTGCACACCACGAAACTTGACAGCTAACCCGATAATAGCCAGGTGACCAATAAACGTTCCACTAGCGGAGGAAGTTTTAAGGACGTTTTCGTTGAGTTAACAATATTTATTCCACGAAAACTCGTTGCTTATGACCACGTTAATGCCACCCGTGCAATTAAAGCTCCAAAAACTTAAAGGTATTTCGAGTCGGCCTTGAAACATTAACAAAAATGTACATCACTGATTACGTTCCTACATCAACTACATATAAATCTTGAATGAATAATACAAAATGTTAAAGTAATCGTCAGTTTAATTAATAGAACAACATAAAATATTTCACATAAATAAATTAATAGCTTTACTTGTAACACAACTTGATGCGACGTAACGTATAATGTCAGAAATTGCGGATAAATTTGGCGTATTAAAATAAGATATAGAAATTGACGAGATTTTAAATAGGGCACGTTAATAATCAAATTAAATTATGATCATGTAGTGGCATTTTTAATATCGCACTAACGAAACACAGTACATTTCAGTTTTTAACATCTGCTGAAACAAGCAAAATTAAACATGGTTATATTCTGCGATGTGCTCTTTACTACTGAAGAAACTATTTTAGATGTTAATTAGTGATGCTGCAGATTGGCACAGACTTTTCCGTATTAGTTTTCTATTTCCTTTGGTCTCGGCTCGCTATTTGGACTTGCCACATACTCTTGCTAGCTGCCATTTTTTCACCGTCCAGAGTACATTGTTTTGATATTTTCTTAATATTTTGGTATCCTAATAGTAAAACGAAAATATTATTTTAAGAATATTGATGAACAGTAAAATCTCGTCCTAAACGGCAATATTCTTTGAAAAAGTTGGAGCCAGTTTTAAGAAAATGCGCTACAGTAAATTCGATATTTGCAGCCCTTTTTCACAGAAAAGTTTTGAGTTTTAGAAATACTTCATTTGTAGTGGTTTGAAGCACTTTTACTCACAAATGCAATAGTGTTTACAAATTGCTGTATGTGTGCATATTATGTATATAAATGTGCATACCAGCGTGAGAGATGTTTCAAAAAATTACATTTGTGTAGTTTTTGAAAAAACAAAAAAATACTTCAAAAGGAGCTTTACATCATATTAAATAATGCAATTAGCACTAATCGATCGAAATGTTTGAAAAAAATGGAGCCGTCTTTGAGAAAATGGCATTCGAGTGATTCTGAAAATGCGGAATTTTGAGCTACTTTACACAGAAAACCGTAGCGTTTTCGAGAAACTTTTTATGACGTTTAAAGTACACGTACTCATACATATGTGAACAAATTGCCGCTAATGTAAATATTAATGACGTGAGAGACAAGTTAAAAATTTACATTTTTGTAGTTTTGGGGAAAAAACGAAAGGAAAGAGCAATATGTCGTATATGTCGTCTTATAGAGTGTATTTAGCAGCATCCTTACTAAAAGTTTAAAGAAAAAATTTGGAACTGTTTTTGAGAAAACCTTGTTTTTGTTATTTTTTAAAATTGCACATGTTGCACGCAGTATTGCATGAAAGCTCAAACTTTCAAAAAAAAAAGTTTATGATCTTAATGAAAGAACAGTCTAAGAAAACAAATGTTATTTGAAGGAAAAAATCTCTATCTTCAATTTTGTAGTTGTAGGAAGACGACAAAACTCCAAACTTTTGCAGTTTTCGAAAATTCAGAGTTAACAGTAACCTATTTGACCTATTCCAGATTTAAAGGTGTATTGTACTCTGATCTTACAAGAAATTTAAAGAAAAAAGTTTGAGCAATTTTTGAGAAAATTTCGAAAATGTCCGGAGGAGCTTCATACAAAGTGCCCCAAAGTTTTAAAGAATGTTTTTCAAAATCTCAAAGCTTTGACTCTAGCCAGATGGACTGGTGTTTTTCAATTTGGAAAAATCCTACTTATGCTTTAGCTGGTAATGGAGTTCACAGACGGACAGACCATTGGTTTTCCGATATCAAGAACCCACAAAACGGGGATTTTGGCTACACCACAAGTTAGAGGATTTTTTTCTTAATTTAGCAACTGGATTTATCCACTTTTTCATTACCAGGGCCCGGTAATTATTTTTTGTGATGTGTTTATATGTTAATATCACATAATATCAATATATTTACGTAACTAGAAAGCAAGAAAAGCACACTTCAAAACTTCCCTTTTAATAAATATTATTTACATGCATAATTTTGTGATAAACACTCGCCTGCTGCGAGTTTATTTGAAGGTGTGATGAAAGCAAGCTTCGCGGGGTCTGAAATTCGATATTTATGGCCGGTCCCTTAACGTAAGTTGGATGACTTAATTTACACGCATACAAATTCTCTTCTCGTTTGGACAAGCTTTGTATCAATTCTTACAATATTATTTTTAGTGCCGATGTTGGAACAATGAAAATTATCCCTAACCTCCTACTGCACGTACTGAACTCACACTTTGATTCATTAACAGCTGACGCCCCAACCCTTATGTCTGGCGAAAGAATACATTTCGCTGAGTCATGTGGTCTTCGGCGATACTCAACTGTTTTAACCGATTGATTAGTGATTCCGGGCGCGTAATATAATTCGTTCCGTAAGTGTAGTGCATGCTTTTTCCTTGGAAGGTGGAACTGATGTTCCCCCGCTGGATAGTCCGGCACCGACCTACCTGACAGCTGGAGGGGTTTTCCTCAACCAGGTATCTCCCACCAGCAGGGGAGGTATGGGACGAGCTCTAAGCACCTAACCGGTCTCTCTCCTTGGGTAGTAGTGGAGTGCATGTAAGTATAAGTGTTAGTGTGTGTATGTAAGGGATGATTAGAAGACAAGGAAGAAGAAAGAAAAGATCGCGTGCAGTCCGTTTGTTTGGGTACGTCTCCGGCATTCGCCTGGTGTTGATCGGAAAACTACCGATCACAGCAGCCGGCCGCTAGAATCGTCCTTTAGACACCGATTGAATTCGACGTAGTTATACAGCTAGTGTCGAAAATTCGGCCAATGGCGAGACTCGAACATAGGATCCCCCAATTAGAGGCTCCGCAGTGACATCAGTTGATGCCCTGAGCCACATCTCCCAGCCAAATGTTTTGGGGCCTATCAAAAAATTGTCTGCTGAACTAAACGGACCATGTAAAAATCCTTTTGTAAAAATGGCTAAACATTCATACTAACCCAATACATCATTAGTTGTTCTTCAGTTTTGAAGAGTTTTCCGAAAAAGCGCCATGAACTCATATTTTTGTAGGAAACGATCCATTAATGTATGTCAAGTACTAAAACAAACCTATTTTGGGGTATTATTAAGTCTGAATCGTTTTATTACTCGCAGCCAAAAAAGTACATTTACTTTTAAGATAATTAATGTTTTAAACGAAGCATATTTAATGGTAGATTTATGTAAGCAATGCAATACTTTTTCTGGTATTGAATATTTGTCTTACTGAATAAACGCTTGACTTAATTTACGGAAAACTTGAAATTCTCGAATAGGAATGATAACATTCGTTGGGATTTGCTATAAATAAACATTAGAGAACAGTTTATATCCAAAGAAACCAATATGAATGAGACACTTCCATCTTTCAGGAAGAATGCTAGTAGTACGTACGAACAAACACAGAGCGGCAGCACATTCTCTATCAACTGCTTCTCTCTCGGACAATGCATAATGGTTTTATCTACATTATTAACCTGATTTCCCTCCATTACACATCCGGTTATTTTTGAAGTGACAACACTTCAAGCGTGGAAAGAGGCGAGGCAAACATCCTTGGTGACGGTCTGAGATGAGCACAAATATTCAGGTAGAGGGCGTCTAATATGGTACTCTCCTCATTTATCTTTTAATTATTTTTTAATGATTTCTCACGTATTAGGGAATGGAACTCTTATTTTAAGCACGAGAACACTGCACAGTTTTGTTGTAGTAATTTTTATAATTTAAATGGTATTGTACCAATTTTTGTTTACGTAAAAAAGAGGGTAAAAATGCAAATGAATACATCGTTGGCCACCAGAAAATTGGCATACCCCACAAACTGGTTTATTTTTTCGTAATTGTAATTCTGGACGGGAACTTTATTAGGTCCACGACAGTCATACTCGTTGTATATACCGCTTACCTTGCGTAAACCTCTTTATTGACCTGTTTTGTAGTAAACATAGTCTGCTTTTCACACTTTTTTTGTCACTTAATAAAAAATTTAAAAAATATTACTTTTTTGAGACTCAGTTTCCTGTGTATTGACAAGGTCAATTAACCGTCACGGTGAAGTCATTATTCGGCCATGTCTTTAAAATATAGTGTTTAACACGTGTCGACGCAGAATTTGAGCTACACAGACACTAAACTAACGCATATAGAATTAATATAGAAAAATAATTCCCTGTGACCTTGAGGTCATCACCAGTATAAGCATATTCTAGATACCGTCCTACGAATTGCCAAAACATAGCACTGAACTGAAGGGGAAAATGGATTTATTACTTATAAACGGCTTTCAAAGGCATTGCCGTCATCAGTCAACCAAGTAGGTGATGAGAGTGGACAGTTTTACTTCATCTGTCCATCTAATCAAGGTTTTTACTTGTTCGATAATATACTGTCTTCATGCCTTGATGTCCCAGACCGGCCTTGATTATTACGTACGACATAGTTTCGAGTGTAAGCCTTCCTTCCGCATTACAATTGCGCTGTTTGGGGATGTTATCGTATTGTTTAAGCCAACCAAACCCATAATTCCATGTGTACGACTTTCTAATTTACAACGGAAGCAATCATATACTGACTTGAAATGTCATTTTTTACATGTATTTTTTTCTTTTGGCAAAATGGAGCACAAATACTGCATGCATTAGAAAAACAAACTATAAGAACGAATGGATTATTATGATAGAATAATACTGAACTTTGCCTTTGAGTTAATATTTTAACATATGATCCACAATGTGTTCTCTTTACTTCCTTGCACAGGACTTCCATTGTTCGTTTATCTCGACTGAATCTTTTGCATTGTGTGTTACATCATTCTTAAGTACTCAAGAAAAATCCTTGTAAAAATATCTTCAACGACCTTCTGCAGTCTAAATGCTTCTAATGCTGTTTTTATTTGCAACTCTCACTTTATGTCTTGAGGTTACGGGCATGAAACAATGTTTTCGAGTTTCAGGTGCATCATGTGAGAAATTTCTTACTTTTACGTAAGGGTCATTAAAAATCACAAAGAAGACAACAATCGCCTTCTTGAGAATCAGGGCATTGGAATTCGAAAATGGTGTTGTATCTGTTAGCTTCTGGAGGAAAATTTTCTTTTCTTTTTTCGAAGTAGAAGATTACTTTGTACTCTGTATCTAGAAGAGAGAAAGTTAGTGTTAAAACGCAGAAAAATCGCGAAATTTTGTACGGAAAAAAATTCATGTCTCCAATATCAAAAAAATGTTTTTGTGTATCAACAGCATGGACAATCTTTTATGGCACCGAAAATAGTACATAATCAGGTGGATTGTGAAACTAGTCCAATAAAATAACATTCAGCCAATCGCAGCGAACGAATCATGGAAGGTGGCGGTAAACCGCATAGATGATAAAGTTGTTCCCAAAAAATGCTATTTTTACAAAAATATAGCGTTTGCAACCACTTAATGATTATTCTTTATTGAACTCGTACAAATTCGAAAGCTGTCTCTTCATATAGCTGAATGCACAGTTGAAGCAGCATTCTTCCGACGCCGTGTTTAACATTCAAGATCAGGTCCACTCCGCAGTGAACATCGGACTAAGATCAGCCTCAAAGCATTCCTGATTAGTCTTGTGGATTCTTGACCTTGATGTCATATCCGATAATATTGCGTTACGTATGCTCATAAAATTATTTCACGGACGTGGCAAAGATAAACTGTGTTGTAGTCACATTGTGGTTCGCTCTTCCGTGGATACTTTACCCACACCGTGCTGCAACAGGGCCGCACATACACGGCCAGTACTGCAAGGCCGACGTACTGATGAGCGCGACATCCAACAACCATGGTCATTGTCAATCATCATTTTCAATTTAACGGACTAAGAGAAATAAACGTACTACTTTGTCTTGAAAACGTGTTGGGTTTAATTCGGCGACCGCCAACAGACGCGAATCTTGGCTTCAACCGACTCGGCTCGATTTGTTTCTTCTGATGGCCTCGATTTGATCCAACCCGAAGCGACTCGAACCGACCCGAACTGATTCACTTGACCCGGCCAGATTCGATGGACTCGCCTCCATTAGATTCGATTATAATGTGCCCAATTCGTCTCGACTGTTATTCAATGAAAAGATATAGCCTGACTTGAACTATTTTTTTATTATTTATTGTCTTCCTGTTTATCACACAAGTTTTTCAGGGTTCTCAATAGAATCATATATAACTTTTGGTTTATTTCATGTGGGTACCCTGGACGGGTGCGATAAATGTTTTTGGTACGTTAATAATTTCAATTATTACGGAAGTATATCGAGAATCCAGAGAATGATCGTTGATGTGATTATTAGATGAAGATCATATGATTTGAGGTCGATTTTAAACTATTTTATGGTGGTCTGAATCTGTCTTTAGGCAAGCGAGAGTTGATGCGTAAGTTCGGTTCTGCTGTGCGTCCAAGGTTGAATCTGGAGATGCTGGGAGATGAGGGGAGTGATGTGAAGAAGTCTTCGAACAGTTTGATGATGTGTTCTTTTATTGTCGGAATTTGCAGCTCTTGGTGTATTTGGTTATCCGAAATGAACCATGGGGCTTTAATGATAGTTTTTTGCTCTTTATTGACTTCAGGTCCTGATTTCATTCGACTCGATTCGTGTGAACTAATTCAAAATTCTTAATTATAATTATGTTAATTATTTTTGCTTTACCCAAATGATCATAGAGTAATTCGACTGTGTAAAGAGTGATAACCTCCATCAATTTCACTACGACCAGTCCCATTCGTCCCAACACAACGCAACTCGATCCGATCAGACCCGAGTCACCAGACCTGACCGATTCACCTGGCGTGAGTCATTCGAACCGATTCAACCCGAATTATTCGACTCAACTAGACTGGACCCAATTGCGCTCGACCAGTCCCATTCGTTCCAACACGACGCAACTCGAACCGATCAGACCTGACAGATTCACCTGGCGTGAGTCATTCGACCCGATTGTACCCAAATGATGTACCCAATGTACCCAATTCGTTTCAACTGGAATGCACCTATTGCGCTCGACCAGTCTTGTCTCGATTCTCCTCCGTTAAACAAAAACGACTTGAACGCTACACCTGGTTTGATTCACTGCATTCGAATAAGCAATGTCCTTCGATTGTCTTGGATAACGGAGTTAAGCAAGAGTATAGTCAGGGTGGCCAATCATTTCCTGAAACAAATTTCCATGACTTTTCCCGGTTTTCCAGAGCCGTTTTTGAACAGTTTTTTTTGCTGATTTCTTGAGTATTTCACACTATATAAAGAAACTACGAGTAATTAAGCAAGCCCGAAACTAATTTCTCAGCTCTCTGGTTTCTCCGTGATAAAGTATAAATTAAAAAAACTCAACAAATTGAAATTCAGCAATAAACAATATGGTACTATTTTTTAGGAGTAATAACTTGTTATATATTCTTTCAAAAATTTCCCTCGCATCAAAAGATTATTCTACAAAATCCCTGATTTTTTTCTGACTTTTCTTGAGCAATCAAATTCCCTGATTGTTTCCTGACTTTTTCTGAGAGCAATCAAATTCCCTGATTGTTTCGTGACCTTTCCTGAGCAATCAAATTCCCTGATTGTTTCCTGGCATATCCTGACAGCAATCAAATTCCCTGATTGTTTTCTGACATTTCCTGAGAGCAATAAAATTCCCTGATTGTTTCGTGACTTTTCCTGAGCAATCAAATTCCCTGATTGTTTCCTGACTTTTCCTGAGCAAATGAAATTCCCCGATTTTTTTTTCCCAATTCCCCCGGTTTCCCAGATTCACCCAGTGATAGTGTCGACCCCGTGTCCACTTACCGCGTGCGCCGTGACGGCAATGGTCTCCGGGGTGGGTGCGGGGGCGGCGGCGGCGGGCGCCGAGGCGTTGTCGGCGCTAGCATTGTACTTCTTGCCGATGGCGCGGCCGGCCCTGCCGGGCGCCTCCACGCTGGACACGCCGGCCGGCAGCAGGCGCAGCGACACCTCGTCCCACGACACGTTCAGCTCCCGCGCGTGCAGCGACACGCTCGCGCACGCCTCGCCCGCCGACTCGCAGAACACCTCCACGTCCACCAAGCCCTGCACGGGAGGCCAGTTAGACTACACAGCCTTTGCACGATAATAACAAGAACAACAATAATAATAATAATAATAAATAATAATAATAGTGACAATAATGATAATAATAATAATAATAATAATCATGCCATCTAATGTCGAGAGGCACTATGGCAGTAGACAGACGACCGGCCTCGGAACTCTTGAACAAATGATCGCGAGTTCGAGTCCCGTCGTCGCCATGGTGTGTGTTGGTGTCTCGTGTATGTATGTGTGTGTCTAGTTTCATCATCAGTCATTATTCATCAATAACATCATATCCGCCACCGTCAAAAAAAAGTGATCGGATTTAAAATGCAGATTCCCCCTATAGAAAAATAACGTGCACCAACCCCGATTATCACGTCTGAGTCCCGTTGAGATGGATGAATTGGGTGGTCCCATGATGGCTGATTCGCGAAACAATAAATAATAATAATATTAATAATAATAATAATAATAATAATAATAATAATAATAATAATGAATGTATATACTACGAAAACTCTAAGGGATTTCATTTAGAAACAAATTTGAGCCTGAGTCTCCACATGTTATTGCTTGCTGTTGTTAACCAGATTTATAGTACCAACACTAAATGTTAATAGTATAACAAAATTAATTTAATTAACGCTTTATCATTTTTTCACTACGTCCTTTTCAAGACTATTGCAGGTTGCAATTAATCTCATTACACTTGTAAGTTACACGTGTCCCTTCACAGATGGCAGCATTTCGAAACAAAAGCGAAGCTTGAACACACGATAATAAAGTTCCTTGGATTCCAAGGGTTTGCAGTTTCATTTGTATCGAGGCAAGCCTTGCTGCGTTGTACGAGAGAAAAATAGCCCATCAGGTGGAAACTTACTCCAACGTTGAAGTAGCAAGACTTTTTTGCGGGCAAAACGTTTCTCAAGTACTGCGATTCATCGTGAAATATCGGCAATTTATGGGCCACTTCCATTGCCACGTCCAGCCATTGTGTAATAGTGTCATCAGTTGGAAGGACGCATGGCCGATGTGGAAAGGCAATGGAAGGTCACCAACGGTGAGCACATCAGATTTGATGCAGCGGGTGGAAGACATTGTTCTCCGCAATCGCAATGTTGCACACATTGCACACGAGTTGGGAATATCTGTCGGCAATGCTCATTCTATCGTCCGCCTCCGACTGGATTATCGCGATGTGTGTTCAAGATTCATTAAGTTCCGTACACATAGGAGCAAGCTTTGCGGCTTCACTGCAATTTCTTCAACGTTATTCTGCCGATGATTTCTACAATCGCATCATTACAGGTGATGTGGGTGCATCACTTCATCCAAGAAACGAAGCAATCGTCGATGGGATGGGACGCGTCATTGCCTGTAAGAAGAAATTCCAAAGTTCCCCCATCACTGGGTAAAGTCGTGGCTATTGTTTTGGTTTTTTTCGATTGCAAAGTTGTCTACACCGAATTTATGCGGAAGGACACGACCATTACAGCTGTGTAGTACTGCGAAACACTCAGAGCTAAAGTACAGCTGTGAAAAACAAGAGATTATGAAAGTTATGCAAAGGCATTGCCCTCTTGCCCGATTATGCACGTTCTCATGAGGTACAAACAAACAGGATTTGCGTCGCAGTGTTGGATGGGAAGTCTGGCAGCATCTATCGTATAGTCGCGAACTTGCAACTTTTACATGACTTTTGCATGCTCAATGAACATTTAGGTGGGAGATAATTTTGTAACAGTGACCCGGTTCAGACAGTTGTACTTAGCGGGCTCCAGGACCACGGGGCGATTTTCTATCGCCAGCGTATTGAACGATTAGTGCAACGTTCAGACAAATGGAGCGACTGAAACATACTGTAGAGAAATAGTGTTCTGTATGTGTCATATTGTATTGCAGCACGCTTACCAACAAAGTATTGTTTGACCTAAATTATCCGAGTGTCACGTACTTTTTAATTTGCCCGTGTATGTATTACTTTCCTTTTTACACTTTTCTACTGCTCGTTTTGTGCGATGGATCGTTCGGCTTCGGCTAGTTATAATAATAATAATAATAATAATAATAATAATAATAATAATAATAATGTGTATTAGTAGCGATGCTCAGGCGTCAGAGCCTTCTCTTCGTGATTAATATATATTTATATACTTACACGATTAGAAATATTTAAGAGTGCGACAAACTGTACTTTTATGACAGGGAGAGTAAAGAAAGGAAAGGATCATCAGGAACACGCTTCAAGCGATCCAGTAAACCCAGAAAGGAAAAACAATCAGGAGGGGGTCTTAGGGCCAAACATCAATAGTGTAGAAGTGGAAAATAGTTCGTTGAAGTGAAATAAAAGAAAAGAAATACTCAGGAGAAGAATGCATAAACGAAGAAGCATGGAAAAAACCTGAAGGAGAAAGGATAGGGAAAACAGTTGAAAAAATGATACAAAGAAAGGCGAATAGGAAATACTAAAATTAATAAATTGACAGTACTTCATGATATTCTACGTTTCAGTTCGAGACACTGGAAACTACTGGCCTTACAGCTTTTCTGGTTCTTCTTTTCATGTATCCTTCCCGACACCTCACTACGTCTCCTAAGCTGTAAGTACAGTGAGCTGTCATCCTTCCTTTACTTTAATCCATTCAACTTGCGATCGGATCAGGACCCGCCACCCTGAACGTTTGGAGCCAGACGTTCGGTCCATGCCCATTTTTATTTTCATATTTGAAGAGAGCTCCGCAGTTCTCGTAGGGGTATCTCGACTGAGCTAGTGGTCTGTTATGGGTTAGGTATCCCAACGAAGGAAGGATGAGAGTTAAGGGTACATGATCACTCAGAGCATGATGAGAAGACACTTTCAGTTTAGCCAAACACTTATGCTTAAAGAAGTACAAGTTAAAGTTATATTTCTCTTCAGTGCCGGACTTCAAGAAACAGTCACTAGGTAATCAACAGATTGGGACCCCAACTTGTAGTAATTGAATAAAAGTAATAATAAGGTAATATTAATACTTAACATAAGTATTGTTAGATACTTTTATTTTATAATATCCACTTATTTATAACTAATATTCCTGTAATCTAAATATATTAAAATTTGAATGTAATAAATGTACAAAAACTGTATAACTAGTAAAAATAGCTTTCCCATATTTAAAAACTAAAAAAATGTTTAAAATTTTACTGGAACTATTTTATTCTATTTTATTACTCATACGAGGGGCCCTCTGAAGTGGATTCCTAGGCAGCTGCCTAGTTTACCTAGGGTTCGCCCTTGTTTCTATTATGTGTAATAACAAAAATTGATTTCTTGCTCACATTAGTATGTTCACCGGACATAGAGACTGACGTAAATGAATTTTTAAAGCTGATATTTATAACATGATTGGCGGTACTCACTAAAACTACTTAATTTTAAACTTATTAACTACTCGAATGACTTTATTTCAAATGGAGATATCCCTTTTTCAGCCTAAATATTATCGGGTTTCATAAAAAATTGGTATCGTTTCAAAAACAGGTCTCCGTGGGATTTATGGCTGAAATGGTTACCAACCACCGGATTTACTAATATTAACGTTAAATAATAATAATAAACTATCACCACCCTGTCACCTTGTTTGAGAGGCAGTGATCATCTCTGTGACTGATCATAAACCAGAAGATACTGGTTCGATTACCGGTCGGGGGTGACTACTGCTTTAAACAATTTAAATTAAACTAAAAGTAATAATGAACATTCGATTACAATTGCAACGCGCGTAGCCAGCGCCCGGCAGCCTTGTGGGACGGGGAGTGACCGTACCTTGAAGGTGAAGTTGTTGGAGGCCGGGTCCCCGATGAAGGGCTGCAGCCAGATGCTGTAGTAGCGCGGCCGCACCTCCTTGGGCAGGCGCAGGTTGACCGGCGCGCCCTTCGAGGGCGTGGTCTCGGTGGAGGCGTCCCCACCGCCCGGGCCCTCGGGGAGGACGGAGGACGCGGTGTCCCCGCCCTCGGCCGGACCGCCCGTGGCCTGCGCGGCCGTGCCATTGGCTGCGGACGCACCCTGAGGACAGCCACAGCAAAAATGAATTGTCAGTCTTTTTGTATAGAAACCACTGAAAAATATTAACCATTGTTGCGCCGACCTGAATGGCCGAGGTGGCTAAAAACGTGTACCGACTCAGCGGTTCGGTCCTAAGGGTCGTGGGTTCGAGTCCCGCCTCGGGAATTGTTGTTTGCCCCCTTGTCCCCTAGGGCCTCGCGTTCTGCTGACTCCAGATCCGAGGAGCCCGCAAGTGTGCTGGTGTCTAGTGTGTGGTCGAATATGCGTCCCATCGGAAAGAAAAGAATAACCGGCTGTCAGCCGGATAAAAACTCTAAAAAACAACATTGTTGCATTCTTCAGGTGTGTCATGGTCAGCGTGCTAAAGGATCCCGAGGTCGATTTCTGAACGGGGCATAAATGAAGCTGCACTATTCTAATAGAGATTGTTTCAGTTTCTACAGCTGTGTGACGAAAGAAAAGGTTTAAGCAGGCCAAGTCATCTATACACGGTAATGTGAATACGTCATACTTGCGATATGTAGATAAAAAATAAAAACAGGGCCTAAGCACAGCGTTAGCTAGCAAAAAGTCGGATTAATTCGATTGTAAATACCAAATACATACACACATATTGTAAACATTGTTGCTCGTGATCCTGCCGCATTGATTCATCGTTTACCAGCGACGCACGCAAGATTTTCTCGGGGACGGGCACATGAGTAGAATACTGTCGTCTTGATCTGTTCTTACAAAGAATTCTCTCGACTGAACACAACTATTTTCGAGCATAGTTTCTTGACAGTCGAACTAAAAGAGAGTGGCAGATTACTGGATTTTGATTGGTAAGTAGTATAATAAATAGGCTTCTGTATTAAGAATTAAAATGAAAACTAAAAGAAAAAACATTCCAGTTCATATCTTTCCAGTCACTTTTAGTAGGCCTATATTTATTGTTTTAATTCAATGTTTTTATTATGGTCCTGTAGATACTTTTCTTATATTTTGACAAAGTCCAAAAACAGTAATTTCGTCAAAAATGACTGTATCTTTAATTGTAATATTTTATTTCGAATACCAGTATCTCAAGGAGTAGTAATAATAATTATGCATGAATCATATCTCCATTATCACATTAAACGACAGGTCATAACTAAAATTCAGCGGGTCAGGTCTGGTTAGTAAAGAATGGCTGAACTTGACAAGCATAATGTCTAAGAACTCTATTGTATTGTGGGTCTTTCGCGTCACTGTCTATAACACTTCCTCGTATAATTAATTGCTTTTCAACCTTTTTGTTCCTTGTATAAATAGAACGTGTTAGCCTGAAGTGCATATTTTCACAATCTTTTAATTATCGAGAAAGCAATTTTTAAGAATGTATCTGACAGTATCTAGTGAATGGAACAGAAACATTTCCATCAGTATCAATTTGGATCAAATTTACGTCACAATGAAATTCAGAACTTCGTGCTATTGACGGCATGTTTCTTTTAGGATTTTATACATTAATAGACTTTATAAAAAGAAGAAAAAAATCCTTCTTTTACACATGTGCTCAATTTAAACTTTATTGTTAAATGCGAAATTATTCTTTATCATTTTATAAGAGCAGTAAAACTTACAGTAACCCTGAGTTAAGAGTTGAATAATTGAATGAAAGTGACTAAATTGAAAGAAAAACTACTAAAATATTAACTCATACATTACCATCTATGACACACTGGAATTACATATTGTTTTAAAATGTTCACTTCAACATTGTAAATTAATATAAATCATTTTTATTCCCATCTTGAACATACGTAAAGAAACTATTATAAATTGCCTGGTTACGTGTTTCATTTATAAGAAGAGAAGCAGAATATCAGTTTTATTTCTTCTTCATCTGCATCCTTTATTAAGACAATCTCACATCTATTAAGTTAAATATACAGCGAAATAATATTTAATTGCCTGAGACACAACGATATAAAACTGGAAACAAAGCAAACACTGAATAAATATATTGAATGCATTGTTTTAAAATACAATTATTAAGAATTTTTATTGCTTTTTCCAAAATATGTTGAAGAAAAAATTGAGAATATAACTTTTCAGTATTTACAAAAATTTTGTTTTTATAGTAGGCATTGAATGTGTAGGTTCCGGAGCTATTTTAAAAACTGTTCTGTCAGACCCAAAACAAGATAATAACTCTTTCCACAGCGTTGTTAAGCAAATAGGGTGTCAAAATGCAGCATACGTACGTAAGCATGGGGGTACAATAATTATCAGAACAAAGATCAGTCCAAACCGTCAACACTTACACACGTCTTACTTCCTTCTACAAGGAATCTCTAAACGTTACTCCTCAAAAACGAATACTATGTAGGTGAGTATAAACTATTTTCCTTCCTCTCCGAACACTCTCATATCTCTGAAGTATTAATTGAGAATTCCTGAGAGGATTTTAATGAAAGTGAAATATACAGAACTTCAAATGAAATAAACTGCTGGTTTTATCTAATTTCCATCCTAATTTTTCATATTTTACGTTTCTACTACAATTCCAACAACTTCAAAATCATCAGGATACTTTCGAATTCTCAAGACGAGACTCCAGGTTTAGATCTGTATATTTCATAATACATAGATAGTGATCGTGTTTTTGTCAGTCTGTAGGTACCTCAAATGTAGAAAGTCAGTCATATACTTCCTCATTCTATATGTTTTCGAATATTTTATTTGGTTTCATCTATGGAAACCCAATACGGTCTCTTTAAAGAACACATCACATCCATGTGGTCATTCGGTTTTGCCATTTTTAACGCAGGAACTTTTGACACTTTGATAGATTCCTTGGCTCTGCCCCCTCCTGTTCCACAAATTTTGGGCTAAATAATGGCAAACTAAATCTGTGTCATAGTTATATTATTATAATACACATGAAATTATTTACGATAACATCAGCGAAAATAATTGATACTAAGATAATTATTAATTTCAGTCACAATTTATCTTGTAATTATTATTAGACTGTTTTATACGATCATTTTTCCATCATTTTTCGCCGATACAGAAAAGATACTGACCAGAATGAATGTAATTTGTACGAAAAAATCACGCTTGCTTAATTTTTCGGTAGAGATTTCATCCAGTTTGACTATCGTGCTCCTGGCGGCACTTTAAGGGACTTTCTCTGGTTTGTTATGCGTGTGGAGAGATATGTTTATTTCGTAATTGCGTGAGAGCGTTCTGATGTGTTGAATTGTAATTTAAAGTGGTTATGTAGTGAGAAATAAATTATGTACTGAATTATAATATTGTCGCATCCGTGCTCGGTCCTAATATAACCTAATTAAATTTGTTACCACAGATGCGATGTTCAAATGTTTGAACTTCAGCGCTATATGCGGCGTCCGGAAGAAGTATTTTCTTCATGATTACGTACAAAGACGGAAATGACCGTGTAAAACACTCATCCAGTTTCGGCCCCGAAACATACTGCGTAGAAACGAACGTCCTTTTTCCATCCATTTACTGTACAGAAAAATGATGAAAAAAGGATGCAAAAATAACCGAGTAAAACAGGCTTTAGAACAATATGAAGATTTTATTTTATTGACGGAGGTAATCAAAACAGTTACATATTGCACCTCAAATAAAATCTAATCAGCGCGCAACTAAGAAGAAAACGAGTAGCAAGGAACAAGTCACGCGTGCGATAGGATTTGCGGAATGTGAGTTTCCTTCTGACTTATACTTCCTCTGTGCTTCAGCGTTAAAGACATCGTAACCTGTTATGCACAATGGATGGATCCTCTAGTGAAACCGTCTTTTTCAATATTAATAAATGCGTATAACGAAAGAGTACAATTTCGATTTATTTAGAACTCTGGATATCTGACATAATTTGTATCAGATATTTTATCAAATATCAGCTCCCATTCATATCCATATCCATTTCAAATCTTTCTCTCTAGAGAAATGTGACGAACGACATAAGGAGACAAATATGAGTGTATGGAGGCGGTTCCTGCACATCCTAGTTTATTAGGTCAATGAGGTCCTCTGTGTTAGACTGAATGTGAAGTTGCATTCCCCTGGAGAAAGGAAATTATTTTTATCAGCACTTCTGGCCGAATGTCATTTATCGCTTTTGGGTTTCCATTTTCATCGGATCACACGCCTAATCATGTGATCTATTATTGATGTGCTTTGGACTCATAGACAGAAAACAAACATAGAAAACGTCTACGCTGCCGTTTTGAGAACATTTCTCGCTATTTACGGACTGTCTGTCTTCAAATTGTGAAAGCCAATGGGACCCATTTTTTTCAAAATCGATTCAAGAACGAATTTTAAGCTTGAACGACACGGCATTAAGACTTTTAAATTTTCAACAGGTGTTTTAATTATTTATGAACATACTTTGAACAACTCCCCCAAGATATGTGTTAATATTAAATATCAGATATTAATGTAGCGTAACCAATGAAACTTTGTTCAAACAATAGCTTAGTAAAATATTGAGATCAATGATCTTTCCCATTAGGATTCTCGTAATAAGAGCAACTTACTTTTTCATTCGCCTTCGTATAAAACAATAAGAATTAAATGTTGGGAAGACCCCCAAGAATTTATGAAGGAATTAGCGAGAGATTTATGACAGACCTATGTATTTATTTTCGGGCTTTCAACTATTAAAGTCACGAGTAAATAAGAATAATGATGATGAAAGGTGAATAATATTTAAAGAAATAATGGAATGAAACGCATGAGAAACGAGTTATCCCAGAGTGAACCTACCGAGAACTCATTTTGTCCACCACAAACTCCACATGAATCTCCGAAATCCAATCTGGAGCCGCAGCGATGTAAACAGTTCGCGTTAGTCATTATTCCACGAGCGTTTAGCGCATTAGACCCCCGAGGACATATCCGCCAGGGCAAATGCCTCCTACGTACATGCCCTCCTCCAGTAACATGTCCCCCAGAGTACCTCCTCCTCAGGGCACTTGTTCCCCAGGATACATGACCCCCGGCCCATATCGCAAAAGGCATATGATCCCTCTCCCCCCGGATCATTCCACCACAAGGGCACGTGCCACATGCGCCACTAGGATAGCATGGACCTGAATCTGAGGTCCCAGCGATGGAAACAGTTTGCGGTAGCCATTACGCCACCAGCCTCCCGGGCATGAGATCCCCGATAACTCATGCTACCTCACGGCACCTTCCCCAGTGCGCATGTCCTCCTGGCATATGCCTCCCCGGAACATGCCTCTCTGGCACATGCCTCCCGAGCGCACTTGCCCTCCATGGCACATGTCCCCCAAAGGCACAGGTCTCTCTTAGGGCACCTGCCTAACCCCAGTGCGCATGCCCTTTGCGGCACATGCCTCCCTGGCACATGCCTCCCGAGCGCACTTACCCTCCATGTCACATGTCCCCGAAAGGCACAGGCCTCTCTAGGGCACCTACCTCACCCCAGTGTGCATGCCCCCCCAGGGGGCGAACCATATGTGCTACTAGTTTAAACACCTCAAGTAACAAACCACCTGCTCCCCAGGGCATTTGTCGCCCCAGATCACATACCCCCAGTGCGCATGCCCCCTGGCACATGCCTCTAAAGCGCACGTGCCCTCCACGGCACATGTCTCTCAAAGGCACATGCCTCTCTGGCACATGTCTCCCAAGCGCACTTACCCTCCATGGCACATGTCCCCGAAAGGCACAGGCCTCTCTAGGGCACCTGCCTCACCCCAGTGTGCATGCCCCCCCCCCAGGGGGCGAATCATATGTTCTACTAGTTTAAAACCCCCAAGTGACAAACCACCTGCTCCCCAGGGCATTTGTCGCCCCAGATCACATACCCCCAGTGCGCATGCCCCCTGGCACATGCCTCTAAAGCGCACGTGCCCTCCATGGCACATGTCTCTGTGGCACATGTCTCCCGAGCGCACTTGCCCTCCATGGCACATGTCCCCCAAAGGCACAGGCCTCTCTTAGGGCACCTGCCTCACCCTAGTGTGCATGCCCCCCCCAGGGGGCGAACCATATGTGCTACTAATTTAAACACCCCAAGTGACATGCCACCTGCTCCCCCAGGGCATTTGTCCCCAGTGCGCATTCCCCTTAGCACATGCCTCTAAAGCGCACGTGCCCGCCGTGGCACATGTTCCTCAAAGGCACATGCCTTGCATGCGCACATGCCCTCCATGACACATGTTCCTCATAGGCTCAGGCCTTCCTGAGGGCACGTGCCTCCCCCGGCGCGCGTGCCCCTCCACGGGCACGAACCGCTAGGTTGCCTCGTGCCCGAACTCACCTGTCCTCCGTGGGGGCAGGGCGCCAGGTAGAAGACGAGCAGGCCAACGAGGACGAGGGCGGCGGCCACGAGCAGCGCGCACATGATGCCGCGCCGCGTGGACACGAAGCAGCCGCCCGACCGCCCGTACTGGATGTCGCCGCCCAGCGTGTCGCCCGCCAGGAACTCTGTGCGCGAGCCCGACAGCGCCATCCTCATCGGGGAGCCGGCGACGTCTGCAACACGACAGCTCTCGTCGGACTCTCGCCCGCGCGACGCGACGCGACGCGAGCCCGCCTCCACTGCCCTCTGGCGGCCGCAGGCGTAAGCTCCCGGCAGCTCTCTCTTCGTTCGGCATGCGAGATGGAATGAACCCGAAAATTGGTGGCAGAGTTTCACTTCGGGGTTGAATTAGAAGTTGGGTTCGGGTGGGTGAGGACCTGCGGATTCAAGATGTACTCGGATGGTGATGGGTTCGGATCGTGTTGAGGTGGGACATGGATGTTTGGACTTCGTCTCTGGGTCACACGGCTGGCCCTTTACAGCAAACACTTACTATCCAACTGTTCAACGGTGGAAATGTTATGCCACAGAGATCCTGGTCGATGTATTTTGATTGAATCTATTATATATGTTATGTTGAGTCGAAAAGACAGAATCCCAAGACGAATAGGACATATAAGTTCACTCGAGTGCCCTATCCATTCGAATTCCCAGTCCACAAACATTACATGAGTTTCCCACATTAGTCTAAACGCACATCTTTATTTAAAAGGAAAATCGTTGACAGGTGTCGTCTACCGATTCAACAAAATTATGTTGTAAGAAAAACATAAAATAAAATATTCTCCGTTTCCGTGGAAAATGTATTTAAGGGACCAATCTATTCCGAGTATTTCTCTGGGTGAAAATGTGGGTGTTATGTATCGGTTAGAATTTCTTGGTGTTGAGTTGTGGCATCGTTCAAATACAAAATATGAAAAACGACTACAAAACATTCAAAGTGACACCAATTTACTATTTTTCTACTGCCGGAAACACGTCGGTACATCCGCAACAATCGTGTGAGGCATCAACGCGATTATATCACTGACAGCACTGTTCATTACAGTTATTTCACTTCTCAGTTCAGCTTGCAATGAAATTCAATAGTTTGTCTTGAGAATTGAGAAACTCACTTAAGAACAGAAGTTAGTTCGTAACAGCTACTAATAGAAATATTATTATTTAGCAATGGCATCAACAAAGCTTCAAATTGTAACTAATATAAATAATTTGTTTCCAAACATGACACAGTGGTAATTTATTCCCACGTATCGCAGTAGTTGAATTCTGAAGGAGAAATGATCCCTGCAGAAGATGACTTTCCAATTAATAATATTTTATAACATATCGATTATATTTATAATACATAGAATCTACATCAAATGGAAAATTAGACGTAATGTGTTCTTTTCACTGATAAAAATAATTTTGACCTACAAAAAAGGGTAACTACGAAACTGCACTTTTTAATTTAAATGAGTTTTATCAAAGAAGTTATGACTCATTTGTGTTTGTTATTTTGCAAGTTGAATTGGCAAGTCCAAGTCCCGACAGTGGCAGGTTTTTCGACAGTGTTAACTAGGTCCAATTCAGCCGCTGTCTCGACGAAAATTCTAGCGGCCGGCTGCAATGAACGCTAGTTTTCCATGTTTTTCCTATCAATACCACGCGAATGCCAGAGCAGTAATCTAACAAACGAGCCACGGACCGCGCGCGATCTTTTCGTCTTTTTCCTTTTTCTATTCTCACCCATTCTCACCCACCGTACGCCCATTTCTACTTACATGCGCTACTATCACACATGTCAAGAGACCAGAGCTAGCTTGTTCTGGCTGGGACAGTGCCCCGGCGGTGGGTGATACCTGGTTGGGGAAAACCCTCTCAAGTCGACGTGTAGTTCGGTGCCCGATCTCGCCACCGACGGGGGGAAAATATCACTGCCGCCTCCCCCTATAGAAACCTGCATTACACGTACACGACTAATGACCTTAGCAGTTGACGTGCCCAGAATCCCTAATCAATCAATCGATCGATTACTTCTGCAGCAGTGGGGCCTTTTATATCTCAAAACTTGAACAAAAGTAAATGAGCATAGATTTTCGCAGCGCGCAATGTTGCGACTGTGAATATTCTTAACCACAATAGAAATTGTGTAAAAAACAACTTTTATTTGCCACGTATACTTCAGGTAGACGTTCAAACGCGAGTGCCGAAACATGCAAACGGGATAAGATATTTATGTAACCTGAGCACAATTACCTACAGCAGTAACTGCATGTCACATAATAACTGTGACCTCCAAGCGTTTTTGCGCGTTTGTATAAAAACGCACAGGGATACATCCTTCCCAAGTTCCGTTTGCTCATTTCGTGTCTTCCTTAAAGTGCGTTTTCTGCACTCTACCTCTCTTTCTTTCTCCCTCTTTCTTTCTCCCTCTTTCTTTCTCCCTCTTTCTTTCTCCCTCTTTCTTTCTCCCTCTTTCTTTCCTCCTCTTCCTTTCTTCCTTTCCTCCTCTTCCTTTCCCCCTCTTCCTTTCCCCCTTCATCCTTTCTTTTCCTCACTTCTTTCTTTCTCTTTAATTCTCTCTATTTCTCTCTGCCTAGTTCAGGCTCCGCCTTGTTCATTGCGCATTCGTATCGTGCATGTGCTTTTGTAAGGACGTTGGATCACTGTATCTTCCTCCGAGATTGTCCAAGGTTGGTCCTCCGAGATTGGTCGGAGGTTTCCATAGAAATGATTGATCAAATGCGTTACAAAATTTTCAATCCGTTTTCTTATTTTTTTTTAATAAAGGGTAGTGTTATCTGAGCCGGGGCGTACAACGTTTTCCTTAATTAAAGCAGCTGATAACAAAAGCAAGAGCAAAGTAAGGGTCTGCCTGCATGTCCCCTGCTTCGGAAGGAAAACACAGATAACGAGATGGCAGCTGCTTTCCTAATTGTTTGTTCTCTCCTGTTACTTTAGAATGATCAAGAATATCAATGTAGTTATTGACCTAAGGATTGGTATGTTGTTTAAGTTCCTGCAGATCGCACATTCTAGTTTTTATCACGACATCTATTAGCTTTCACTATCTACCTGCAATGTACTATTTGACAACTTGAAAACAGGACCTAAAACGTAAATAAGGTAGCTGAAATTGAAAGAACGAAAGCAGATACATGGAGGCAGCAAAATATTAAAAAGAAAATGCTACTAAGTCTTAAATCTTGAAATACTTAAGTACGAGTATAACGATAGGTGCAGGCTTTAATGAATACCATTAAAGTGAGCGCAAAACAAAATACAGTTTAAAGGAGTTCACGAAAAAGTAACCAACAATTATCAATTTGAACTTTTTTTCAAAGTGTGTCCTAGTCAAATAAATGTGGAAAAAATATTTTATTCTTAAACCCACTTACTGGCTGAGGTAGCTTAGGGAATCAACCGAATTTACTGTAGTGCTTCTAATCGGTAGATTTTATGTTTAGAGTGCTGACGGTGGTAGGATTTTCGACTCTAGTAGATAGCTAGGTCGAATTCAATCGCTGTATGAGGAGAATTCTAACCACGGATGCTCTGATCGGTAGTTCTCCGTGGTTTCTGCGATCAACACCAACCGAATACCGGAGCAGTACCTTAACAAACGGGTCACTGATTGCGCGATGTTTCCTTCCTCTTCCGTGTCCTATCCTCACCTCTTACGTATACACACTTACAATTACATGCGCTACACTACCACACATGTCGGAAGACCAGATGGGAGCTTGGAGTTTGTCCCGGCCTGGGACGTTGCCCCACTGGTGGGAGAAACCTAGTTGGGAAAATCCAGGAAGTCGACGTGTATGTCGGAGCTGGATCTCGCCATTCAGCTGGGAAAGAACACCGCCGCCGCTCGTGATAAAAGTACGCACTACACTTACGGGATTAATGTACCCGGAAACACGAAACAATCGATCTGAAGATCCTTTACACAACATTTCATTTCCCCACAAAATCTCGTAAACAAAACAACGCAAAACCCAGTTATTTACATTGCATTTCTTTGCCTTCTCTGAATCTTGCTGTTAAGACTTTACAGTTTAAATAGTACTTTGCTTTTATTCATTTTGAATATAGTAGCAACTTTGTTAATTTTTTTGCATGTTGTAATTGTGAATGTTATGTAAAGAAGTAGGCATCAACTCTTGCGGCAAAGAGGTTTATAAATTTCATGTATTTCTTTTTCTTGTTCGTCTTCTTCTTCTTCAACATACAAAAAGGAAATGGTCTACCAAAAATTTCACTTTCAAGACTCTCATCGTTTATCCGCTCCCTTTGATTTCCGTTTGTTGTATTGGCGAAAAGTACTCTCAAAAGCCGAACATTTTTTTAACAAATATAATTAACTCCTTACGAAGGTTCATTTATAATTTAAGTGATCCCATGAAATCACTGATGGAGAACGTGTAAAATATGGACACGCATCCACACTTATGATGCAACGTTGCATTGATTCATTGTGTGCATACTTTGTCAGACGCAGTAACTAAAGGAATGCCGCGGACTCATCCCGCACGAGCGCTTTGCACAAACGATTGGCGGCGGTGGCTGAAAGCCGGCGGCGGCGGCAGCCACGACGTCGCGTCGCCTACGTGCGCGATGACGCCGTCGCCCGGCCGTCGCGTGTGGGTCGGTCGGTTCGTGATGAGCCTCCGCGAAGACGCGCAATCCTTCCGTGAAGAGTCACCGGGCTCCATTTAGCACACGCCTCGCCACAATCAAAACCTACCCGACCGGTCGACCCTGACGTTGCAGTTAGTAGCGATGATCCAATATTATTTGTTGTATTCGGTTCGGAAAGTAACGCGTCATCCCCTTGGTAGTAATGAGATCATACTACGATAAATAAATAAAAATGTTGTCTGGTATCAATACTTTTTATTCAGCTTATGATCGTTTCGATCTCATAGCGATCATCCTCAGAACTTGCAGCTTTATTTATCATAATAAAAAGGTATCTACCTCACCAGCGATCTAATTAATGAGATCATACTAGTTGCATGACTTCACTGGGCTGATCTGTGGGTGCTCTCTTGTGGCATTCCCAAAGAATTGGCAGTTTGTGAGTAAGGACTGTATCTGGTGAGGAGCCTCCTTATGCATATGAGCTTAACAACTCTTTAGCACCATAGAACAACGTTGAAAAAATAAAGCTAATTTACGTTACGTTACGCTTCGACAGAATCAAATCCTATTCGATCGGTCGTCCTTGACGTTGCAGTTAGTAGCGATGATCCAATATTATTTGTTGTATTTGGTTCGGAAAGTAACACGTCATACCCTTCGGTAGTAATGAGATCATACTAGCTGCATGACTGCACCGGGCTGATCTGTGGGTGCTCTCTTGTGGCATTCCCAAAGAATTGGCAGTTTGTGAGTCAGGACTGTATCTGGTGTGGAGCCTCCTTATGCATGTGAGCTTACCGACTCTTTAGCGCCATAGAACAACGTTGTAAAATAAAGTTACGTAACGAAGCAAAAAAAGAATGATTCAATTAATTGTCTCTCTGTCTTGATTCTCTTACTTGTAAGAAACACAGCGTGAAGGGAATCCTTTATATCGAAGTCACATATGTGTTTTCACAGGGCACAATGACCACACATTTCAAAGAAAAAAAATTGGTAAAACATCTCGGACAATCGACTGGTCGCGTAGCCGCGTAAGTGACCTGGCTGAAAAGGCTTAAACAAACCTTCTTCAATATTAAACAAGACTTGTTCATGTTTAAAAAAACTTTTGTTTTAGCTATTAAACTAGTATTGTTATTATATCAATAAACAAACGGATCCACTTTTTTTACTTCAATAATTCAGCTTTGTTATTTTTAGAGCAAAATCCAATTTCAAATTCTATTTTCCATTATTCTCTTAAATTTTACTCGAAGGGATAAATAACTGATTGAAGCGTTGAAGAAATGTCCGAGGTTTGGGTTTTTATGAAGAACGCTTACCGAATGGTCGTACGCATATTTCTCCTATCTACCCAAAAATAGACTGTTTAAATATATATTTCATGACAAGAATAAACAAAAGGAAATAATTATATCAGATCATAAGATTCATTTACTTTATTTTTTGACAGCGTGGGTGCTTTTGAAAGCGGCTTATCAATTAATTTTCAACTCGATTTTAAAAGCTGAGTGATTTGCAATCCATTTGAGAAAAATAAAATCTAATATATTTCATTTACCTGTCCAATATTAATCACTATTCTTTAAAGACTTTTCTGTAAGAATATTTAAACAAAGTTTCTACAGTTTTGTGCAAGTTGAAAATAGCACGGCTTCCATAGCTTCAACTATTTAGTTATGATGATCAATACAATGTGTTTCCGCTTTGCGAACACACACAATGGAGATAATAAGGGCGCGGAGACGAGGCGTCGAGCGGAATCAATGACTTCTGACGAGAGCGTGCGCCGTGTGCGGATGCACCGAGTGCGTGGTCGGACTGTGGACGATAGTTGTGGAGTGGACGCACACGCGTTTCACGCGCGCCCCAACACCCGTCTAGGTTCGCGTCTCCACACTCAGTGCGGTCTCATCCACCCATTTGCCGGGACAATCGTCTCGACCACCCCC
>BOPP01000174.1:1912594-1929927 GCA_017312745.1 Gryllus bimaculatus
ACCCCGATCCCCCTCTAACCCCGATCCGCCCTCTAACACATTCCCCCTGCAACCCTTAAACTCCTTAAAACCCCCTGACTCCCTCTTATCCCTTCTAACCCTATCACTTCTAACTCCGATCCTCCTATAACACATCGACCCTCTCCAATTGTAATCCTCCTCTACCTCTGACACTAACCCAGATGCCCTAACACCAACTCCCCTTCTACTGCGACGCTCTTCCTCTATTTCTGCCTCCATTCCCGTCTTAGTCATATCCCTTGTTCCACTCGTCGATTCTTGATCTTGACCCCATCCCTCTCTTCCTCGTTTGATAGACAGCGTCATGTCCTTAGACCTCAACACCTACACCTCGCCTCGTCCGGGTTCCCCATCCCATTTCCAATCCCTCCTCCTCCTCCTTCCTCCTCCGCCTCGTCCCTCCTCTTCCTCCCCCTCGTTCCTCCTCGTCGACCTCCTTGTCTTCTCCACTTCCTCTTCTTCTTCCTCCTCCCTCCTACTCTTCTTCTTCCTTCCTCCTCTTTCTTCTCCTCCTTCTGCTCCTCCTCCTCCTCTTCCTCCTCATCCTCCTGCTCTTCCTCATCCTCCTCCTCTTCCTCATCCTCCTCCTCTTCCTCCTGCTTTTTCTCCTCCACTTCCTCCTCCTCCTCTTCCTCTACCTCATTTTCCTCTTCCTCCTCCTCACCACTCTCGTCACGCTCACCGGTTCCGCTGCACGCGCCCTCCTGCCCGGAAAGGCACCGGAGGTGCGTCTCGCCGCTTATGGTGAGCGCGGCGCGGCGCGGCGCGGCGTTGGCGCGTAGACGTTTGGCATATGGCAATATGAACGGTTCTTGCGATGCTTCACGCAGGGCCGAATTTAGTGCTACGCGGCCTGAACCTCGTGAAGAGGCAATGCGTCCTTTCTAATGCATTACCAGATGTGGAATGAAGCAAGGAAATATCCCATAATCTTTAAACCAATAACCATTCCTTTTTCATGATTAAATGCAAACACGAACATTATTTTATTGCATATAAATTAGTTCTTAATTCCGAAATTAATAATTTGCATTCTTGGCTATCCGGGTTGAGCCGCGTCTCGGTCAATCGTACTGACGTTTCGGCCATCTTGCTGTGGCCTTTTTCAGAACTATACTGCCCCCAGCTGCCAGCAGTATAGCTCTGAAGAAGGCCACAGCCAGATGGCCGAAACGTCAGTACAATTGACCGAGACGCTGCTCATCCCGGATAGCCAAGTATGCATTGACTCCGGCCGCGGAAGCATATGAACCCAGGGTTAATGTAATTTGCACGTTAGCCAGACGGTTTGCATAAAACCGTATTAACGGCGGTACATATAGTGTATAAAGTGTAGGTATTAGCCACAGGATGATGGCGTCTCGAAAGTTCACAAGGAGTACTTCGGCATTACAATTGGTTGGAAACTATACAGTTTTTTGCGGTGAACAGACTCGGAAGTGTTTCATACAAATTGCAAACACCGAAGACCGTTCGCCAAGTAGGAAATGCATAGCATATACATGCGGATACACAGTGTAATTTGAGGTGTAGTGGGGTAAGGTTCGGTGTTTTCGTGTAAATAGAAAATTACGTTTGAAGCCGTGGATGTCGAAACTAGATACATTGCCTCGGGCTAGCATTAGAAATTGTCAGTTAGCTTATTACATAAAACTTACAATAGTTATTTATGTAACTAGTCCTGTAAGATACACGTTAAGGAAGTAGTCGATAGAACAGCGAAGGTGAGGGCAGGGAAAGTCGGTAGGATAGCGAAGGCGATTAGTTGACGCGTCGAACTTTTAGATTCGTTTCTGTATTCTAAGACTAATTTAAAATAAAGAACCCTTTAAAATAAACGTTGGTTGGTTTGTTGTTAGTGATTCCAGGCACGTCAACTTCGGAGGTCATTAGTCCCGAAAGTGTAGTACATGTTTTCCCTCGGGAGGTGGCGGTGATCTTCACCCGATAGATGGCGAGACCGGCGCCGACCTACCGTCGGGTAGCGGGGTTTAAAATAAACAGGTTGTACACGTTGAAGATGGTAGTTTCATAATACGTCGTCTTGTTTGGTCAGCCGAGTGCATTACTCCTTGCATGCTGTGACTTTACTGTACAAATTTGCCAGAAAACATAAATTTTTGTGCAGTGCGATACTCTTTAGGAAGGAGAAACCGCAAGTTGTACTCCCTTGTCTTCGATATCGGTAATGACATACAAACATACTATTTCTGCAAATGGCGAAATAAAAAAAATGTTCCAAGTGTAAATGAGGAGATTTTAAGTATTTTAAATGAGTCATCAATGACAGATCTTCAAGTTTTAGACTCATTTTAGTATGCTAAAATGAATACAAAGGACAAGATTTGTGTGTCTGTGTAAGTTAATTATTTACATTTTAAACAATATTGTAGCATCATGTTGATTTCAATAATTGTACGTTTAATGCATACGTACCAAAACAGATATTTTGAATTCTAGTGTTCAACGAATTCAGAACAGTGATAAAACCCTAAGTCCACTCAGACTGTTTTAACATGCACTACATTGTTGTAAACTCCGTTAGTGAAGCGGCGGACTTCATTGGTTGTTTAGTTATTACGAATCTAAGTGTATGTCTGTTTTCATAAATACAAAGTTGAATGAGATTAATGTTATCAATTTTTTTATATTTAAAAAGTGTACTCTCTTTTATTTTATTAAATGGCCCTCTTTTTAATTCTTTCTGGAATGTATTAAACATTTTCGGCCAACATTCACGTCATGTGTCCGGTGGCCGGTGACAAGGGACAGGCACCCATCGGGAAGAGACGGGAATGCAAATGAGGCACATAGGTGTCGTCGACATGTGACTATTCACTAGACCTGCAATCTGTCCCCTGTCAGCGCTGTTGAAACCGTTGAATAGTCAATTCTACTGATGATAATGACCCTACTCCATGGCGTTGTTTGTCTCTTTTCACTTCCTTCAAAGGAGAATTGAGCTATTTTAATACTTGTCTTAACATAAATTCTCGTATTAGAACTATCGACCTTTACAATTTGTTTCTTCCTAAAAGGTCAAACTATGAAACATGTTTCGGAATATACACATTGACATTGGAGAATTAGTCAAATGTGTGTGACTTATTTCAGTGGTGTACCCCTACATTCCCCTTCTCTTCTTATTTCCTATAGATTTTTGTGTAGCATGTCTTACTCCTTTCTCCTTTAAAAATGTAATGAAAAATAGCATTTATCTAAACAAAAATATCTTGTTTTTGCATTGTATAATTTGTCACGATTTCACTCTAAACGAAAACTTCTCGTATTCACAATTTAACCTGACGTAATTTAAATATGTAATCTAAAAAATGTTAGATCTGCGTCATGTTTTGAAAGCAAACTTTGCTCTATTCTAACCAAAAATTAAAGAAAACTTGGAGCCACTTTCGAGAAAATGTTTCAACTGTCCGAAGGACTTCATGTAAAGTACCCTCAAAAAGTACAATATTCATCCCAAATTCCCAGGGCAAAATCTATTGGGGTATCCGTTAGGGAATCTGTTTAGATATAAATAATGTTAACGGTTAGGGCACTACTGTTTTTCACAAACGGACGGACGATTTGATAGAAGTACTGAAACAATCAATTTTACGGTATCAAGCACCCTCGGTTCACACATTTCCGTCAAATTCGTTATTTTAGAATTAAAAAAACAACTTTCTCTATACAACGTATTCGAGAAAGTAAAACGTTTCAGAATTAGAAAGACAATTTTATTGATATTTTCTGCAGTTATTTTACAAAATGGAGTTTTATTTTATATTTGTATCATATGTATGTATGGACACCCCCCACACATTCCAAAGATCGGCTGTAAAAAATATAAGAGAGTCTACGTCGCGGAGGTGGCAGATCCGTCATGCAGAACCGGAACAACTCGTGCATTCCTGCTGGGTGTCGCTTCCTTATCTCGAGCCACCCACACAAAGCTATAAACATGAGATCATCGTTATCTTGCGACACTCATCACTCATGTTACATTGCAAAGTAGTAGGCTGACAGAACCTTGCCGTCACTTTATGTCAACATGGTTCCCCAACAACCTTGTCGACTTCAAAAACTGAACACAATCCTCACAAATTTTTGCTCGAGACTGTCGATGTTCTCTTGACTGAATTGAAAGGGCTAGACTCCGGAGGGAAAGTTTTCCAGTGTTCAGTTCAGAATTCAGTGCGCCGCTATCCATCAAAACCAAATGTCACTAAGAGTAAACATAAACGACCAGAAAAAATAATGAATTCATCTTGAAACTGTCTTTCTTTTGTCGTCATATTGCGCAGAAATGTGAATTTGTGTGTAATACGTTTTACTCCTGAAACAAATTCGAATGAAACTAAATAAGAGGATGAAAATAAGCTTAATTTTTAATAAACCTTGTTTATCTCCTAAAACTGTTTCGTGTAGAACTTTATCATCATCATCATCATCATCATCATCATCATCATCATCATCTTGCTTTAAAAATTAGACATATTGCCTGTCCCAACCTTTTTCCATCTTATTATTGGCCTTACAATGTGTCCAACTTCCACTCAGCTTATTGCTCATGGCTTGCACTGGGAAGTCTGCATTACGGCATTTTCCCAATATGGGTCACCCATTCGGGTACTTCTCAATTTTCTTGTGACTGTATGCCTTTCCGCCCAATTACTCTCATATTTCTCACTTTTATTTGTCTCTTAATGTATAGCCTGTACTCTCAAAATTTAATTTCTCCGTCAATCCTCCTAAATATCTTTTGTTGTTGAAACCAGGTTGTTACATCCATACAGTAGTACTTGGAGGGCCATTAATTCATAAAATTTTAACAGGGTTTCTTTTCGTCTTTTATTTAAACCGTTCTACTCATAGTTCCACATATTGCTTGAAATTTAGAATCTTCTGGTATCTCACTATCACTTCCATATGTAATTTCACACCTAGGAATGAAAATGCGTCACTTTCCAAAGCCAATTGAAGCGCAAATCTTTTGTCCTTATTGATTATTTTGCTAGGAACAATACTTTTGTTTTATTAACTGATACTATCAGATTATACTCTATAAAAATTTGCTCCAGATGGTAAATAGATCTTTGCAATCATCTTCGTTCCCTGCAGAATTATCTGGTCGTCAGCAATAAGAAGGAGTATTTAAAATGTACTTTTGTCCAGTGAATTCCTAAGGGCACACACTTCTCCACGTTTTAATTATATATCCCAATCTTACGTTAAAGAGTGTTTGGCGACAAGACTGTCTCCCCTGTCTCGCTCCTTTATTTATAATTCTCTTCCCGGAAACAAATCATTGCATCTAGTGCGATATTAGTATTATAATACACTACATACTTTTCATCACTTGCACTAGAGACTTGCGGTGACCGTCTTCCCTTCATAATGCTCCACAATTTCACATATTGACACTATCAAAAGCCTTCTCAATATCCACGAAGCTAAATGTGTTTATTAAACTCCACTCGTTTCACAAATCATGTTTAAAATGTAATATAGTCATTCTATTGTGCAGAACTTTAAAAAATATTTTTTGACTTAGGCTGACAAAAGTGGATTCTATAGACCGCACTCTGCTTATCACGTAACCGCCTACGAATGTTCAAATTCAACGAAGCACGGAGGCAGGATTACCTGAACATGTCCAAGTTAAAGGTGACAGATACGGTGAGTGGCCAAGGTTGGCACCACTCAATACTCGTTTGTGTCAAAGAACGTTTAGATTTCAGGTAACTTTGAAGCTTAAAATTTATTCACAACAAAATCCCCTTTGTTCATTTACGAATAATCGTTTACATCCTATGCATTGTTTTTATTAAGTTTTGTAACCAAGAACTTGATATATTTAGAATAGGTGTAACGAGGATGAAAATCTTTATATTGCGTTTATGTGAACTGGTCTGAAAACGTCCCCATATGACATTTTTTTATATATGTGGGAAAAGAAGCAATCAATATAAATACAACTCATTCCCAATATTTGCTTTTTTCGTATTTGTTGCGTGTAGTGCAATAAAAAACAAAGCAATTTAACTGCATACTTATGTTTTATTCTAGACATCAATTCATGCATGTGCCAAGTGAAAACGAAAAGTGAGACCGACGACCATTATGTTTTGCATTTTCGCGTTGTGGCATGAAATTTCATATTGAACGATACATAGAGTAGAATCTGTGTGAACAAATTACGCACATGAATTCGTTTCAGAAATATTAGGTAATATTTTTTAATTATTTTCGTGATTATTGCGCGTCTGTTAATTGGTATGCTTTGCGCTACTTGAATGTCGAAATAGAACTAATGCATTGACAATGAGAATAAAATACATAAGTTCCCTTGTACGACCCAACATATTCCAGTAAGAACTCTCTGAATCTGAAACCTTCGAGAGCTATAATTTCATTGTTTCAGTGTACAATGCTTTGCCGTGGGTTAGGAATGCATTATTAACTTTTTATCTACTTACCCGCTCTTCATGCTTGTCCCGTAACATTGTAAAGTGACATATATTCTCATCCCTCGATCATTAAGCATTTCTTGTAATGATAGGCTTCTGATTCCCTAATGAAAGGTGGAGATTGATCAGTCAAAATTATTGATTATTATTGCCTCAGACACAGTTTATTGAACAAATTCAAGGTCGCGTGTTTTTGTTTATTGTAAAATGACACTGTAATTCGAGAAGTTTTGAATTTGGTGATAATCGTATTTTTTTATAATGTAATGTATGTATTATTTGTATCTTCATGATGCTGGGGGACGTGGATGTTCATTCAACTTTAGAGGGTTAACTCGATCTATGCTTCTTTTGATTTGAAAGCAATATTTTCTGAAAATGAAGTAAAGAGCCAGTGATTACTTAAAAATGTTAATAGGTTAATTAAAATCCGTAAAATTAGAGGTAGTTTGAACTTAAGATCACAAGGCTGCTCGTCTCTTAAAAAAAGACGTAAGCTTTTATTAAAGTTCGTACTATTCCTTTAAAGTTCCCTGTAAAACCAGTTTATAGGGTTTCGCGAGTTATGCAAATAACTGCCTTGAACTTGCTTGGCCAGATGTTTTATGGAGTGAATTTTTGAAAAACAAATCCGATTCTTATAAGTAATTTTGACTAAAAAATATGGTATAATATACAAAAGGCACTACGTAGTGAAATTTGTACGCGGATTAAGTATTGAAAGGATATGTAATTCTATTTTTACACTAATAAAATGGAAATACTCCGTTGTGCAATAATGAAGGGATCCTTTAATTTCGGTAATCGGAGAATTTCAATTTACGGTTTTAGATGAAATCTTCTCTATTAACTATTTTTGATGATTTTTTATTGTTTTGAGGCACGTCCGTAAGGATAGTGTATGTTTTCCTTGGGAGTGGTAGTGATCTTCCACCGCTGGATGTGAGATCCGGCCGGTCCAACTACCATACGGCAAGCTGGAGTTTTCCCAACCAGCGTATCACCCCTTAGCAGAACCACGCCCTAGCTTGAACAGACTCGAAAACGGCAACCATATGTGGAGTCGTGGTAGGGGTGTAAGTAGTACCGTAAGAGTGAGGGTAGGACAAGCACAAGAAAAGTAAAGATCCGAAGGCCCATTTGTTAGGGAACTACTCGCGGCATTCGCCCGGTAATTCGGTCGCAAGAACCACGGAAAACTTTCCGATGCAGAGCAGACCCATGCTCGTTAGAATTCACTCCAACAGCGGACTGAATTCATCTAGCTAAGTATCTAGTGTCGAAAATCCTTCCACCGTCGGAATTCGAACCTAGGATGCTCCCTCAGAGGCTCTGCGTGAATCAGTTAACCTATTTTTGAAAGCAACAATTATTCAAAAAAACATTCAAAAAAACAACACATTATTGGTGGATATATGTGAATAAATGTACATGTTTTTGTAGTTACTTAACCATCTCTTAACCTGACTAAAAATTACGAATCCATCCGTTTATTGTCGATTTAATATTTAGATGAGATGTTTGTCAGATCGTTATTTCTTCGAGACATTTAACCTTGCAGCATAAATAGTAGTACTTACCGTTCTAGAATGTATAACTTTCCTGCCTCAGCAAGGACCAGAAAGTAACTTTTAGTAGCACAAGCAAGAAGAAAGCTCTGTATTCTTCGAAACAGTCCGTTATAAGGCACTTGGCGTACTTTCCATCTTTGAAACTTCGTTGTCCATCTTCCTAATAATAATAATAATAATAATTAATAATAAATAATAATAATAATAAATACAATAATAATAACAATAATAATAACAATAAATAATAACAAATAATAAATAATAATAAATAATAATAATAATAATAATAATAATAATAATAATAATAATAATATAATTAATAATATAATCAAGAATAATAAATTCTTTATTAATGGCCGGCTCAGGCCAAGGCCTTACTCCAATGTCCGTACAAATTGAAAAACAATATGAAAGAATATTTTACGAAGGGTAAAAAGTCGGTTTGGAGTATAGAAATCATAGAAAGATTCATCAAGTTTTGCATCTAATGATAAACAAGGTTCATGGGAACTGTATGTAGAGCCGCCCCGTTACACCACTATAAATCTTGGAGAGGAGCGGAGAGGAACAAGGCGAAGTGAATTGGATTGGAGCGGTGCGCGACAGGGCGAAGCGGGGACGGGGTGCAAATAAAATAAGTTCCATGATATAGAATGATATGATCCTATGATATAGTCAGAATCCAGTATTTTTCCTGTTTAGTAAATGATTGTGCATATTTCGAAATTTACACCAATAACGTTTAACATTACATCTCATTTGCCTAACTGGTGGTGTATCTAAATGATCTTACTTTTCTCAGCACTTCTCTCTACTGACCTGGCATGAAGTTGCTATACTTATGTCATAGGAGACAGTCATAGGAGACAAAGGTCGAGTTTCAACAATGTATATTTATGTATTATATTCAATAATGTAATATTTCCCACGTTCTGAAACTCTTTGAAAATTTGTGGAATTGTCCTATTAAATACCAATCGTGCTTTGTAAATTTCCTGATTGATATATTTGACGCCTCGCGACTTGCGAATTTATCTGATATTCCCTTTGCGAATGCGGCCTTTGATAAATAAATTGCATTATTCTGTTACTTCGGACATTGTCTTGTTACTTTCTAGGTTAATAGCATTTGAACATTGGAAGGATCAACACGTTTGTTACATAATGCAATCAACATTCGTGGTATTGGTCTATTTGAAGGTTAACTTCAATAGGTAGAACGTATAAAGGCATATAATCGTGGATAAAAAGACAAGCATTCCAGCATATAGCCAAATCGTCCCCTTTGAACCTTCTGGTAGATCTTTTTAGGAGGTAGAACTTTTTCACTCGTGAATATTATCTTATTTTACTCTCATGAACCAAATATTAAAATCATGTCTCTCTCGCCATTCTCAGATAATATCCCCAATTGTTTGATATTTTAAGCGGTGAGCTGTAGATTTCCATGTTAGTATGTTCTGAGAGTTTTCATAGCGCAAAGTACGCGTGTTATTTTAGTCGGGTCACTCCAACAAAGCTGCATCCGCTTTTCATAACAAGCGCCCATTTCATCTCGTTGGTGGTTTGCAGTGAGGGGAGTAAAAGTGAGAGGCAAGCGCTGAAACTACAGCTATGTTCGTGGGCACAATCCCACATAAGTGTATTCAGTTAAGCTTTCAGAAAGTTGTTATTGGTACCCTGACTAGCGATTGGAGGATAAGTATCACTCACTTGAGTTAAAAAAACACACTCGACGCAAAATATGCTGAGAAAAGAGTTCTATAAATATTTATATGAAGAACAATTCTCACGCCACAATAATTTTCCTACAGCAAGCTCTTGTTAAAAGGAACCGCTTTCTCTGTTTATGTTAGACACGTAAACGATTATGGTTGATTCAGTAACATTTCACACAATTTCTACAACCAGAAAACATCTTAATCATGTATCTTTCACGCATAGTGCTCTTCCAGGGAGTAAACACAGCTGGGTTTGCGACACAGGCAAATGGACAGAGGCCGTCACTGCCGGGATGAGAATTCTAGAGGCCGGTTTCTCTCATTTCTTATAATTTCCGTAGCTCCTCCTCAATGAACTCCGGGCATGCGCCGAGGCCGACCCTTGGAACAACTGGTCACAATCTGCGCGGAATCCTTTTCCAAACGTGTCTTCCCTCCTATCTTTAGGATCAGGTGATCCTATCCCCTCCCCCCATTCGCAAATGACCCCATTCCTATGATTAAAAATGAGTGTCTAATGCTCGGGAGCTAAGGAATGTGCTGGTGTATGTGAAATGGTCGCATTGAATGGAAACAACTTTTGAGCTGCAGTTCCCTATTACACGAAGGCTTTGAATCAGAACAATGTACTCTTGCTCTAACAATAGAATTATAACTCTTATGATGTAATCTTTCACAATTTCCAAGCAATTTGCACTGCATTCATAAAACCCTTGTACCGTATAAAAAGATTTACTGGAAACTGTGTCCTAATAACAGTAGTTCCCTAAAACTCAATTTTTTCAGATTAATTAAAACTTGCGATTGGTGCTTCTTTTAATTATGGAATCACAAGCTGTCTCGTTCTCTAATGGTGCAGAGTACAGAAAGAGTAATCCGGAATTTGTTCTAAAAAAATATTTCGACTTCAGTAAGATATTCGGTGAAGAGACGATTTTAAGTTTATCCTCCAAGGTTTTCATATACGAGAATCAAAAAGTCAATTTTCAGGCTTTTACATGCCAAATAGGCATTCTTGGGCACTATAGGTGAAATACATAGACACTAATCAACGTGATTCTGTGATATCGTAAAGTCATGAAAAGTGTTCATAAATAAATTTTCGAATAATTTTATATGCTACAGAGATATCGCTGCAACGAAACTCAAGAGTTGGCAGTAATGGAGGTTTAGGAAAAACTTTAGTAATTTTTAGTAATTTGTGGAGCTCTTTCTACTGAAGTAATGGCAAACACACCTTTTGACAGAATTATCATCGAAGAGTCGTTGTTTCGATATTAAATTATTATTTCATAAGCAAAGGTGAATAGGTGAAATATCAAATGAAACTATTAAAAAGAAACACGTTTCAGTTATATTACTGATGAAGAAAACATGCAATTCCACACGGTCATGCAGTTAATTTCATGGAGCAGCCTGTCAAATAAGTGCCATCCCGGTTTTCCTCTCTCGATCAACAGACCACACAGGTGCGCGAGAGTGACCCACGGACGCGAGGAGGCGGCGATGGCGGCTAGAGAGCGGGGAGCGGTGGCAGTGGCGGGGGCGGCAGGAGCAGCCTTGGTGGCGGAAGTGGCGGGGGCGGCGGGAGTGGCGGCGGCAGCGGAGGCGGAGCGGTGGAGTGCGGAGCGAGGGAGTGCAGGGGGCGGCAGGAAAGTGGCGGGGGCAGGTGGAGTGGCGGATGGCGGCGGGGACACCGGGAATGGGCGGAGCGAGGGAGCGGCGTGGCGGGGAAACGGCGACCGGAGTGGCGGAGCGGCCGGCGGTGTGGCGGCGGGGGACCGTCAAGATTTTTACCAGGAGCAGGGCCGGCGGGGCGCACGTCGGCGGTGCGCAGCATAGCGCGTTACAGCAAGTGCGCGGGGCCGGGTGGAGGGGTGTGGCCAGCACGGCGGGGGCCTTGGGCGGCCGGCACGGAGCCGCGGGCGGAAAGTTGACAGTCGCTCACGCGCCGCGCCGCGCCGCCGCCGCCCCCGCCGCCTGGTGCCCTCGCACGCGCGCCAGCCGCGACCGGCCAACACCGGACCCCGGCGCGAGCGACGACGGTGGGGCGCCGCGCCAGATAGCACAGGGTGCGGCGGAGACGGGCGGCGCCCGAAAATTCTCTCGAAGTTCTCTATGAAGGAACCAGTTACACAGGTCGGGAAATAAATGAACGTCGGGTAGAGCGATGGCTTTCAAAGAGACAGTTATGAAAACCATTTTCGAATGAGTTAACTAAACGAACCCATTGACGAATTTATTTCATGCATTTGCCGTCTCTTGTTATAAACATTTATATTTGAGGGAGAGAGTTTTAAAAAGAGATTATTGATAAAAATTCGCCGTTTTCCGGCGAAGGATTAAATAACTTTCTCTTCTTTCGAAGTAATTGTGAGAAAGAAAAAAAATAAAGAAATGTTTTTAATTGAATTCACTGATGAATAGCAGAATTAATAACTGCGTTGTCCGAGATTTATTCGACAACAAAGCTATATTTTTAGAAAAGTTCATGCTAATACCACTTTTGTTTTAAAATGGTGCAAAAATACTTGATGAAATAAAGAGATGAATATACTTAAAGAAACATTAATTGATGATTTTGAAAATAAATCCACAAATAAAATTTTATTTGAAGCATAATTCTAATTTTGCTATGGCTTCATTTTCATTTCCAAACATAAGTAATAATAATGGGAGAAGATCACCATGAATAATAAATGAATTAAAAGAAAAACTGATGGATCTGATGCAATAAAATCTTGCAGAAAATCTTGCATAGGTATATCATAAAAAGGCAGGACACATGATGACGACCATGCTATATGAGGAATATACTATTCTTCAATAATCATCAAGATGTTATGATGATCAAACTCTCCTCGGGTTTATTTGCGGATGCGAATCATTCTATTAAATCTCCTTTTGGCCGCTTCTTTCCTTCGACAGATAAATGTCTGGGTGTCTTCTACCATACACCCTCCTATCGAACTTGTGATCTGATTAATCTCAAGTGGTTCCTTCCCCGGATTGAGTGAAATGACTAGTGGTACTCACACATTTCCTCATTTCGTAAGAATCAATAATATTTTTTTTAAGATACAAAGAAATGGAAGAAAATGGTGTGACAAGAATTACAGAATAAAATTGCGTGAGATAATATAAAGGAAGATGAAGAAGAAAGAGGAAGAAGAAGAAAGATGATTTACAGAGATGAGAAACGAAAGAGTGCAAATATTCATTGAGCTCGAAAGAATAAAAAGATGACTAAAAGTAAATTAAGGCTACGATTTGAAGGTTTAGGAGTGTGAATGTAAAAAGTATTGTTGGAGCTGGATTAAAAATATAAACTGTAAAGAGAACATTGAAGCAAACTCTCGAACCCTTCCCTTTTGACTACTTTCTGGATCCGCCCCTTTAGGCGAATTTGGATCTAATAATAACACTTATTTTTTTTTGAAATATTTTATTAACATCGGAATCCATGAAACCAGCTTTTCAGGAGCAGCGAGATTGCAGGTTATGTGGCGTAGTACTTCCTCGACCTTTCCGTGTCAATGACGTCATTGCGAAGGAAAGTCCCGCGGTGATACTCGACACTGCAAGCAAGTGTTTTAAAATTCGTTTAAGAAGTTGAAAACAAGATAAAACAAACACGTTAAGTATTTACTACTTCTTTTTAACCTTTCTATTGACTTTGAACATTCTTGAAATCATTGTCCGTATTCCTGTCTACTTGACGCTCATTTTAACATGTTTAACAGGGCTAAAACAAATTTTTGAAACCTAAAACTTCGCGTACAATCAACTCATGTGGACTGATATTAACGCCTTCATATATCGTCGGTATGCATGGATTTCTTTGGAGCCAATCATCCTTAGTATAAAGGTTGTCATTACAAGGAATCTCTCCAGGTCGGCAGATCAGTGTGGTGGGTCAGCCGGAACGTTTGCGAACATGACGCATTTTATAAATCCTATCGATACCAAGGTGTAAAATGTCCCTGCCAAGGAGGCAAGGGCCCTCCTGAGGCTTGGGCGGGGCCCTCAGCGCTAATATTTTCATTCTTTTTTATATTTTTGACGATCTTGATAAATAAAATGAAGTAACTAATAATATATATGTACGCTCATTTAAACAAAAAAACATTATTCAATTTCTGGCTCTGGAAATGAAAAATTGTAGTTTATTTCCTCGCATTAATAATTGTATGTAAATGTAAATTGTAAAATCATTTTGCAATTTGTTTCTTTCCGATCTTTTCTCTTCCTTTCTTCTTTTTGCTTTCTTGCTTTACTACGTAATTATGTATCAAAGACAAAGTATTGTATTTCTGCGGCGGAAATCTACGAGTTTTCAGCATACTTGTAAAAGGCTCGTATTATTGGGCCTTGGTATCAAATCGTGCTGCTATATGTAGTAACTTACTTTCTCTTAACGCGTTGTATAGGCAAACTCTCTTTTGAGGGCCTTGATACCGAAAAATCGTTTAAAGGCAAATCGTTTATCTGTGTGTTTGTGATCAACGCTAGTCTCTAAACCTTTTCGACGATTTTCTCCAAAACTAGTGTTCTATGATAGATCTGAACGAACTCGATACCTTGTGTGTTTGAAATAAATCGTTTTTAAATTTATTTATTTTGGGTGGCAGGTCTACTTTACATTATCCTACAACAACAATTTTCTAAATTTACTCAAAATGGGATCGAATCTTTTTTAATCAAATATTGGCCTCCAATAGCGTAAATGGCGTTGAACTCTCTGAAGTTTCGAAAGTTGCAAAAGTTACAAACAATGTGAGAAAGAATGTGGTGTTGTACCACCACAATATTTTTTTTCTTTTTTTTCTTCTCTTCTTTTCTTTTTGTATTTCTTTTTGTATTTCTTTTTGCATTTCTTTTTGCATTTCTTTTTGCATTTCTTTTTGCATTTCTTTTTGCATTTCTTTTTGCATTTCTTTTTCGATTTCTTTTTCGATTTCTTTTTCGATTTCTTTTTCGATTTCTTTTTCGATTTCTTTTTCGGTTTCTTTTTCGGTTTCTTTTTCGGTTTCTTTTTCGGTTTCTTTTTCGGTTTCTTATTCTATTTCTTTCTCTTTCTTCTTTTCTTCTTTTCTTCTTTTTTCTTTTTTTCCTTTTTTTTCTTTTTCTTTTTTCTTTTTCCTTTTTTTCTCCCTGTGTCCATCTGAGTGGGCGGGGCGGGCCGCGCGGGGAGCCGCCAAGTGGTGCGTTTGGCGCGGCGTCGGGCGCTCGTCCAGCCGCGTTGACCGGCTCGCGTGCCGACGCGCTTCGACGCCCGAATTTTAAGCGCGCCTCTTCCAACGCCTCCTGGCGAGGCGGCCTGTAGGGAGGCAGCCGGCGCGCTCGCGTTGCGTCCATGAGGCGTTCATATGAGTAGTCAGGATTTATCTCGGAAGGGGAAGGCAAAATGTTTGCTGAAGTGCGGGAGATGGTTCTTCGAGATTCTTCGTTAGGCGATGTGCTCTCTGAGAAGTCTTAAATATTTTACATTACTATGTGAAGTGAATGTCTATCTGATGTTTTCACTAAAAGTGAACGTGATATTTTGTCAACATTTGGTTTCTGTTTAATTTTTTTAACATCCTACTTAATTTCTGGGGACGGGGGTGCCTGTCCTATCCTGGCTATGCAAGGATGATATTTTTCTGGCGCATAAACGCGATGTGTGAGAAGTTTGGTTCCTTGCAAATTAACAATATTATATATTATTCCATTCTAAACCTTCAAAGGCTCTTACCGTTGTATCGGAGACGAAAAGTTTTTACAGGGGATAAATACAGTACTTTAATTAATATTGAACGTCAATGAAACATCAATTATATCGACGTCAAGCTGTATGTAGTATCGGGAAGGAGTGCAATCGTTTACTTGAGCTTCGAAATCTGTGCTTTCATTTAGGGTAGAATTAGAACGAAGGATAGCAACAAGAGTTTTGGGCAGAACTGATAACAAGGAATATTTCTTGCAGTAAAAACATTGAGCATCGATTTTTCACTCTTATTGAAAATGCACGAGACGAAAGCGTCTCACTTTAGCGAGATTTATCCATGATTTGTGACCGATGCTTTCAAAAATAATACTAGGGGCTGAGCAAAGAATAGAATAAAATATCCAAAATTTCGTATTATAAAAGTTCGAATTTTATCAATTATCATGGAATTACAACACAAAATGCTACTGAGGAAGTGTAATTGGTTCAAGATAAATAATGTGTTGTTTCATATTTTAGTTTTCATCGTTTGTAGATGATTTTCTACAGCAGAGAATGATAAAAAAGTAAACAACCGTATTACATAAATAGAATAACACATTCAATAATAAAATACCTTTCTAATATGGTACTTGTTCGGTAGCGTATTCCTCATACTATTCAATTTCACAATGCCTGATTTACGTGCTTAATTTAGAGTGTATCCTAGTGTTGAAAGTATTGTCTGGAATGAAGCAATAGCAACTACATTTACAAAACTTAAAATATTTAAGTACAACTGAAAACCGAAATGCCCTTTTTTATTTTTATTTTTATTTTTATTTTTCAAGGTGATTTCTCTGAAACAAAAGGTAATAATTAACCATTACCATATCCCACAAACAGATAACTCATTTACAGACCATATAATACGACGGTAATAATTCTGAGAGATTCATTTCAGCCAAATCACTGAGCCGTATAAGGTAAAAAGAGGTATCGTTTTAAACGTATTTGTGCCGGCTTTGAAAGTATTGGAAATTATGTTAAACATCACTTATATTTAATTAACAAGTTATTAATATACTTCATTCTGAAATCTTAAAAAATGAACTGCATTTTGTATTTAAAAAGAAAATTTACTAATTCATTTATCGTTCTGTATTACTTACGAGAGAACTACTGATTCATCTTTGGTCCATCTAGGCCTACATACTGTTTAAGTTCCTTCGTCATTCGAGAGATCAAATAATGTAATAGGAATTACTTGGAATTGATTTTTCACCTAAATATCTGTTTACTTTAAACAAGTTTCAATTAATTTTATTAAATCTATTTTGCAGAGGAGTCGAATCATAGCTGATTCTCTTCACGGGAGTTTTAGCTGCAAATGTTATTCATCGACCGTTGATAACGGTTTCGATGGATGGAAATTACTACTTATCAAACGTTTCGTTAGTTCTGCGTAACACATAATGGGAATGTTGGAACAATGCCATTGTGAACACAATCATATGTGACCTCATGGAAAAATATCATATGTTAATTCATACTTTCGAAAGTACAAGTTTCGACGTGTAAATTATTTTACTTCTCCTGACGGTTCGGTTTATTTTGTAAACATATTTTCTTGCTTCGAGGAACTACAGTGATTTCGTTCAGGTACATTATCATAACTCATTTCATTCAAAATTACATAATCGTTGCGAAATACGACACATATCGCGACACTTTGCGTCACGACAGAAATCCTCCCATTCATGCATGTTCACTACCACCGTCGACTGCGCCCGCCCTTTATAATAATAATAATAATAATAATAATAATAATAATAATAATAATAATAATAATAATAATAAT
>BOPP01000174.1:1929952-1940211 GCA_017312745.1 Gryllus bimaculatus
ACAAGAGAGGAGATTAGTCACAAATGTAGCGGATGATCTCATATATCTAAGTGGTCACCGTCTCCACCTCGTTTCACTGTACAAAAATTAATGAAGATTTATTAGCGGTAATCAACTGGGCAGGTCTTTCGGCTTACAATTCAACCAACAAATACAGCTGCATTTTGGTTTCAGCTCGAAATGGCACTATGAATAAAATATCATCTTCTCTTGCCTAATATTTATATAAATGACACATTTACCTTGGTGTTCTGAAGTCAAGAACTTAGGTGTAGTCTTATCGACACACTCTCAGCTGGAACTCACACGGTAGATTCACCTGCCGTAAAGTGTTTGCTTCAATGCACCACTGCGCCTGCGAGCACTTTTACCAGGTAGCACTCGTGCGACTTCTCATCAAATCCATTATCATGCCACATTCGACTATTGCGACTTTCTTCTGACCAATCATGACATTCAACATTACAACGTAAACTACATAGCCCAGAACGCATGCGTACGTTTTATTTTTGATCTACGAAATACGACATGTATCGAATTTTTTGACAGAATTCGTCTGGCTTACTCTAGATAAAAGACGTTTCTTACACTCTCTACTTCTTCTTTATAAAGTTTTACCGGTTTTCAGCCAACACCTCTCATAACGTACGTCAATCCTCTGAAACTAAAATCGAGCTCGTGAATCAGGCCCTGCTTTGTGTCACGTCACACACGACTTCATTCAGTAAATCATTCACATTAAGTATCCGAGCCTGGAATAAATTACCAGCGAGACTAAAGATTTCAAACCTTTCGGACATTCAAAGCTGAATTTACCACATGGGTAAGACAATAAACGGCATATTAGAACGGCGTCAACGTCTTCTTCAATCTCCAGACTTCTCCCACTTACAAGCGTCGGGTCACGCCCCGTTAAACCCTTATATTTCCCCCTCTTTATTTCAATTTTCTGCCCATATCCATTGGGCTCTACCTCATCTTTAATTCCCTCTCACATTAAATTATAGCATCATTAACTTTTCTGTGGTATCGCATAATGAAATTGTTTTAAAATATACAAAAGTATTAGTGACGTTCAGATAAAATCATACTTGGTAGCTATCTTTGTACGCACCAGATATTTATCTACAAATATATCTGGCATAAACAAAATTGATGTTAGATACCAGCACTCTTTTGTATTGTTTCCTCTAGTACTGGCCAGTATTGGTGGGTTTAAAACTAACTGTTGTTATTTGCTTATCAGTGTATTGTGCTTCTTTGGGTGTTAAAATTATTGTATATTTAATCGTTTATGTATATTTATCTAACGGTTTCTCAATAACTTACTTTTTCTCGCCCTATTCTTCTTCGTCCTTTTCCTCGCTTCTTTTCTCTTCCCTCTTCCTCAAAATTTTATCATTTTTATTTTAGACCTTCCTGACGTCTCTTCTTTTTTCTCTTTACGAAACTTCCTTTCACTACTATGTACAAGCATACTTTCAGTAGTATTAATGTTCGGCCTAGCGCCATCCTGGAATGGAGGTTTTCTTCTGGTTTACTCAATCGCTTAGGGTATGCCGGGATGGTCCCCTAGGTTTGTTCTCTCAGACGTAAATGTACAACTTGTGCATCCCTCTTAAAATGTTCTATCTAAATGTATGTTAATTCAGTGTTAGGCCGGAAGAGCAGCCTTATGGCCCCTGAGCCTCGCCATTATAAAGACCTTACTTATTATATTGATTATATTATTATTATCTTTATTATTATTATTTCTAACATCACCGGTATCATCACCACTCACCTCCTCCTTAACACTCATCTTCTCCCTTTAAACGCACCTCCTCACCTGCTTGCTCACACCTCCTCTCTTTTCACCAAAACCTTCTCCTCGTCACAATCATTAATCCTTCTCCGTCAATAACTCGTCCTCCTTCCTTCCTCACAATCACCTCGTCCTCCTCCTTCTCAAAGATCACTTCGTTTCCTCCTCCTCCTCACGATCACTCGGTCTCCTCCTTCTCACAATCACTCGTTCCTCCTCCTTTCCCCTCACGATCACCTCGGTCCTCCTCCTTCCTCACGATCACTCGTCCTCACTCTCCTCACAATACCTCGTCCTCTCCGTTCTCACAATCACCTTCCCGCCCCCCGCGCCGCCCGGGTTTTTTTTCCCTGGTCGCCCTCTCCCGCCCCGCCCAGCCTTGCTTCCTCACGATCCACTCGTCCTCCTCCTTCCTCACGATCACCTCGTCCTCTCTTCCAGATCACGCTCGTCTCCTCTTCCTCACGATCACCTGGTCTCGTCCCTCCTTCCTCACAATCACCTCGTCCCTCCTTCTCACAAATCACCTCGTCCTCCCCTTCTCACGATCACCTCGTCTCGTCTCCTTCCTCACAATCACTCGCCTCTCTCTTCCTCACAATCACCTCGTTCTCTTCCTCACGATCACCTCGTCCTCACCCTATTTCCGTCACGGCTCACCTGTCCCTCCTCTCAGATCACTCGTCTCTCTCCTTCCTCACGATCACCTCGTCTCCTCCTTCCTCACGATACTCGTCCTCCTCCTCCTCAAATCCCTCGGTCCTCCTACCTTCTACAATCACCTCGTTCCTCCTTCTCACGCATCACTCGTCTCCTCTTCCTCACGATCAACCTCGTCCTCCTCCTTCCTCTATCACCTCGTCCTCCTCCTTCCTCAGATCACCTCTGTCTCCTCTTCCTCACCATCGACCTCGTCCTCCTCCTTCCTCACGAATCACTGGTTCTCCTTCCTACAATCAACCTCGTCTCTTCTTCTCACGATTCATTCGTCCTCCTATTTCTCACAATCACCTCCGTCTCTTCTTCCTCACAATCACTCGTCTCCTCCTTCCTCACCATCACCTCGTCCTCCTCCTTCCTCACACATCACGTCTCGGTCCTCCTCCTTTCCTCACGATCACCGTCTCTTTCCTCCATCACCTCGTCTCTCCTTCCTCAACATACCTCGTCTCCTCCTTCCTCACATCACCCTCGTCCTCCTCCTTCCTCAGCATACCTCGTCTCTCCTTCCCACGATCACTCGTCTCCTCCTTCTCAAAATCCCTCGTCTCCTTCTTCCTCACAATCACCTCGTCCTCTTCTTCCCTCCAATCAACTCGTCTCCTCCTTCCTCACCATCACCTCGTCCTCTCCTTCTCACCTACCTCGTCCTCTCCTTCTCACGACACCTGTCCTCCTCTCTTCTCACGATCACTCGTTCTCCTATTTTCCTCACGATGCACTCGTCCTCTCTTCTCACATCACTCGTTCACTCTTCCTCACGATACCTCGTCCTCCTTCCTTCTCACGATACCTCGTCCTCCTCCTTCCTCACAATCACCTCGTCCTCCTCCTTCCTCAATCTCGGTCTTCCTCCTTCCTCACGATCACTTCGTCCTCCTCGCCTTCCTCACGATCACCTGTCTCCCCTTCCTCATGATTCACATCGTCCTCCTCCTTTCCTCAGATGCACCTCGTCCTCCTCCTTCCTCACGATCACCCTCGTCCTCCTCCTTCTCACAATCACCTCGTCCTCCTCCTTTCCTCACGATCAACTCGTCCTCCTCCATCACGATACCTCGTCTTCCTATTTCCTCACGATCACCCTTCGTCCTCCTCCTTCCTTCACGAATCACTCGCCTCCTCTTCCTCACGATCACTCGTCTCCTCCTTCCTCACGATACCTCGTCCTCCTCCTTCCTCACGATCACCTCGTCCTCCTCTTCCTCACGATCACCTCGGTCCTCCTCCTTCCCTCACGATTCTACTCTCCTCCTCCTTCCCACGATCATCCGTCGTCCTCTCTCCTTCTCACGATACTCGGTCTCTATTTCCTCACGATCACGCTCGTCTCTCCTTCCTCACAATCACTCGTCCTCCTCTTCCTCACAATCACTCGTCCTCCTCCTTCCTCACAATCAACCTCGTCTCTCTTGCCGCACACATCACCTGCCTTCCTCCTTCTCACATCACCTCGTCTCCTTCTTCCTCCGATCACCTCGTCTCCCTCCTTCTACGATCACTCGTCTCCTCGCTTCTCACAATCACCTCGTCCTTCCTTCCTCACAATCACCCTCGTCGCTCCTTCTTCCCACAATCACTCGTCCTCCACCTTCCTCAAATCACTGGTCCTCCTCTCTTCTCACGATCACCTCGTCTCGTATTTCCTCACGCATTCACCTCGTCCTCCTCCTTCTCAACGACACTCGTCCTCTCCTTCCTCACGATCACCTCGTCCTCCTCTTCCTCACGACTCACTCGTCCTCCTTCCTCACATCAGATCGTCCTCCTTCTTCCTCACGATCACTCGTCTCTTCTTCCTCACGATCACCTGTCCTCCTTCTTCCTCACGATCACTCGTCCTCTTCTTTCTCACGATCACCTCGTCCTCCTCCTTCCTCACAATACCTCGTCTCCTTTTCTCACGATCACCTGGTCCTCCTCCTTCCTCACGATCACTCGTCTCTCTTCTTCCTCACGATCACCTCGTCCTCCTTCTTCCTCACGATCACTGTCTCCTCCTCTCACAATACTCGTCCTCTCCTTCCTCAGATTCACCTCGTCTCCTATTTCTCACGATACCTCGTCCTCTCCTTCCTCACGATCACATCGTCCTCGCTCCTTCTCACGATCACTCGTCCTCGCTCCTTCCCTACGATACTCGTCTCCTCCTTCCTCACAATCAACTCGTCCTCCTCCTTCCTCACAATCACTCGTCCTCCCCTTCTCACGATCCCTCGTCCTCCTCCTTCCTCACCGATCAATCGTCCTCCTCCTTCCTCACAATCACACTCGTCCTCACTCCTTCCTCCACGATCACCTCGTCCTCCTCCTTCCCACCATCACCTCGGTCTCCTCCTTCCTCACGCTCATCGTCCTCTCCTTCCTCACATATCCACCTCGTCCTCCTTCTTCCTACGATCACTCGTCCTCCTATTTCCTCACAATCACCTCGTCTCTTCTCCATCACATCACCCTCGTCTCCTGCTTCTCACCATACCTCGTCCCCTCCTTCCTCACAATCCTCGTCCTCCTCTTCCTCACGATCACTGTCTCCTTCCTCACCATTCACTCGTCCCCTCCTTCCTCACCATCACCTCGTCCTCCTCCTTCCTCACCATCATCGTCTCTCCTTCTCACCAATCACTCGTCCGTCCTCCTTCCTCACGTACCTCGGTCCTCCTCCTTCTCAGATCACTCGTCCTCCTCCTTCCTCACAATCACCTCGTCCTCGCTTCTTCCTCAACGATCACCTGTCCTCCTATTTCTCATCAATACCTCGTCTTCCTTCTTCCTCACAATCACCATCGTCTCCTTTCCTCACATACTCGTCTCCTCCTTCCTCACAATCACCCTGTCTCCTCTTCTCACGATCACCTGTCTCCCTCTTCTCACGATCACCTCGTCCTCCTCCTTCCTCAGATCACCTCGTCCTCCTATTTCCTCAGATCACCTCGTTCTCCTCCTTCCTCACAATCACTCGTCTGCTCTTTCCTCACGTACCTGCGTTCCTCCTCCTTCTCACGATCACTCGTCTCTCCTTTCCTCACAATACCTGTCTCTTCTTACTCACGATCATCGTCTCCTATTTCCTCACAATCACCGTCGCTCCTTCTTCCTCAAATCACACCTCGTCCTCCCTCCTTCCTCACCATCACCGTCGTCCTCTCTCCTTCCTCACAATCACCTCGTCCTTCCTCTTCCTCACGATAACCTCGTCTCCTCCTTCCTCACGATCAACCACTGTCCTCTCTCCTCTCACTCACCTCGTCTCCTAATTTCCTCACGATCACCTTCGTCTCCTCCTTCCTTCACAATCACTCGTCTCACTTCTTTCCCTCAGCGATCACATCGTCCTCCTCCCTTCTCACGATCACCTCGTCCTCTCTTCCTCACAATCACCTGTCTTCCTCCTTCCTCACATCACCTGGTCCTCCTCTTCCTCACAATCACTTCGGTCTCCTCCTTCCTCACGAATCGACTCGGTCCTCCTCCTTCTCACAATCAACTCGTCCTCCTCTTTCTCACGATCACCTCGTCTCCTTTTCTTCACATCACCTGTCTCCTTCTTTCTTCCCAATCACTCGTCCTCCTCCTTCCTCACGCATCACCTGTCCTCCTCCTTCTCACATCACCTCGGTCTCCTCCTTCCTCAGATCACTCGTCTCCTTTTCCTCACAATCCTGTCTCCTCTTCCTCAAATCACCTCGTCCTCCCACTATTATTTCACCATCACCTCCTAATCTCGTCTTCACGTTCCTAACCCTCACGCTTCCCTCGACATAACCTCCGCCCACCACGCCAACGCCATCTTCCACCCACTGCACCTTGCCCTGCTCCCTAGGCCGTAAAGATTAGGCGTCAGCGCGGCCGGCACGCGTGCCTCGCCTCGCCTCTCCACAGGACCGGAGGGCGCGAGTGCGCACCGGAGCGATTGAAAGTCGGTCGCGTTCGCTTGCTTTTTGCGCGATTTTATTGCTCGCCTGCCCGAAGGTGATACGCCCCCCTCCCTTCTTCCCCCTTTCTCCCCCCACCCTTTCCTGCTTCGAAGCGCGCGCGGAAACCTTCCGCGGAAACGGGAAGGCGGACACGGACGTCGGAGCTTCGCCTAAGCGACGTAAAGCGCAAACCGGGAAACGTAGAGAGGGCCTCGCCATTATAAAGGCCTTCAGGAGAGGGCGGTGGCGGTGCGTGGGCGGAGGTTATGTCGAGGGAAGTTGAGGGTTATGGGAACGTGAGAGACGGAGGATGAGGAAGGTGATGGCGAGTGATCACGAGGAGGTGATTGTGAGTAAGGAGGAGGAGGTGATTGGGAGGAAGGAGGAGGAGGTGATTGTGAGGGAGGCGAAGGAGATGATTGTGAGGCAGAAGGAGAAGGAGGTTGTGAGCAAGCAGGTGGAGTAGGTGGTTGTAATGGAGGTGGTGGTGGTGATGACGGCGGTATGTGTAAGGAAGGAACAGAATGAAATTGTAGTGGATAAGTGATGGAGTCGCTAATTTAATAAATTATCCTTTATATTTTCTGCTTCGGCCTTTAACTAAAACTGGGATTCTATCGAAGTAGCAAATTGATTGCTGAAAAGAAAGTTAAACAGTTTCCTAGCCAACGAAGAGTATTTACTCACTCTAAAACATGCGAGGAAATGACCTCTTTGCAAATAGCGATGAAACTGGTGTAGATGCATAGTTCGAACTCTTGAAAGTACTTCCGAAAAACATTATCTGTTACAAAGGCTGCAATAAAAGATAGGAAGACAACTATTTTTGTGTCGTTGTAGGTAACGGTGAAACGACAGCAGAAACATAAAATAGCATGCGCAAAACAATTCTGTCTTGCATTTCTGAAGCTCATTACGAAGATAATGGTAAAGCTTGTTACAAGAGCGTAGAGGGACGCAGGTGTAACTAGTCATAAAGAACGTAGTGACTGTGAATGTTCTCTGATATAGATAATACTGATAGCCATGGACACTAACGAAAGGGAAGGCAGGAGCGATCTAAATAATGTGCAATTGGTTGAAATTTTATATTCATTGAATTACAGAGACAATTCCATAATATATTACTGTTTATAAATGTGAATTGAGTTGCAATGTTTACGGGATTTATCTATATATTCGTGTCTAAACTTTTAAAAATAACCACGAGGTTTTGGTGAGGTATATTTCAAACAATTGATGAATATCCTTACAAATTTTGAGTATGCATATATAACTCGACAGAAAGTAATTTTTGTTGATGCTCAATGAATGTTCACATAAAATTGAAAATATGGAATTAACATTCGAAAAATTAAGTAAAAATGAATTTACGCTAATGTTAGAAGAAATACAGCCTTCTTTATAAGTATACGTCTTATAAACACAGTATTATTTCTTCAAAATGTGTTCATTGCATTTTTCTGACGAATATACATTTAATTTTGGAATCCGCTTGTCCCGTACTCAGAAGGAAACTATTCGAAATTAAACTTTTTTCTTTATTTTATCGTATTTTGACAGGGCAATTCATTATATATACACAGACATATAAACGATGTACAACTTTGATATAACGTTGCCTGGAAACTGCAAGTTGTCGTTTGTCGTTGTCGTTTGTCGTTGTCGTTTGTCGTTGTCGTTTGTCGTTGTCGTTTGTCGTTGTCGTTTGTCGTTTGTCGTTGTCGTTTGTCGTTGTCGTTTGTCGTTGTCGTTTGACGTCGTTTGTCGTTGCCTGGTATCTGCAAGTTGTTGCAGACCTGTTCTGCTATGAAGCTAAATCGAAGAGGAATAAATAATGAACTTCACTAAATTATTGAAAATATACATATAGAATAATAGAAGTTTCAGCTTCGCGAATACTTTTTCATGTTTTCTTAGACAATTGTTTTTCATTTGGAAGGACTCGCAACACGAACACGTCCGTGACCCAAGTCGCATCAAATCGTATCGTGCAGGCGCCTGTAATTCCCGAGAGATATGCGTTGTATATTCATTTATTCACGATCTCCTCAAGAAAGTTTTAACTTGAGTTGGAGGAGCACGCACTTAACCTAAACTTTAAATAAGACCGTCGATCACCATATTACGAAAGTCACGAAGCAGAGAAACGTTTGTAAACGATATATTTCCTTATAATTGAAGCTCATGGAAATACGAAAGAAATCCGCCGAGAAAATTTCAATTGCCGAACCTCGCGGACAGTCTGGTTGGCTGTGAATTTTAACATATATTTTACAGTCTATCTTTATTAACATGAAGACTCTAATATCTCTTAGAAGTCCATTGCCTAATAGATATTTGTTTTCTTCTACTGTGCTGAGCAAGTACTGATACTTTTGAAAGGTCTAAAGTATTTGTATATTGTGCTAGTGGCTGTCGGAATTCTGAGGTGACTTTGAAATTGCGCAGTAATCTTACAGTAAGAAATCAAACTAATAGAAGAACCTTGCTTTACATCAAGCCTCCTTATAAAATGTAATTAAACCACTAATTGCTAGAATATCTTATGTGGTATATCTACCGATTCTTTTTATACATTTTTAACAGTAACTTTTTGTAAATATTTATTATTTAGACGTCGGATGTTTATGATAAAATTCTTTGAATTATATTGTTTCAATATACACCGTAGTTATCCGATCCTCTTATAGGAATGAACCAATGTAATTATACCGTTTCAACATTCATTTTGAGTTCATTTAAGTAAATTTGACAAAATTTAGTGGTTACCTTTAAAAGTACTCTTATTTGTTCGCTGAGTTTCGAAGTGCATGTAAGAAAGTAAATCGTAGGTACATCACATCAGTTCCTTCGCCAATTCGGATTTTCCTCATCTTCCATGAATCATTGAAGCTTTGCCTGTCACCCTCTTATTCGTGTATAACGTGAGTCAATGGAAAGACAGTGTCACTTCAGCCCTGTGAAGTATCTCTGGAAAAATATGAGTAAGAATTTAGAACTTGGGTGTTATTTTATTTTTTCATACATCTTCGATGAATTCCGAGGACCGATGGTCTTCGACGAAATCCGACCCGTACCAAACCAGTTTTCTCTAAAGCAAAATCAACAAATATTGTTCAAGTTCCGAGCGTCTCTAAAGTACCGAAACAAACTGCCTAGATATTGGAAATTTCCTTGAAGTAGTAAAAACAAAGCAAATCGTTAATGTACACGAACTTTGAACCTTGTTCCAAATTGTACTTTTTCGTAATGCCTTTTAACCAACAATATCTCACTGTGTACGAGTATAATACACTCTGAAATACAAACTAATTTTTATGTTTTCATAATTCCCTCTTTAATTGATTGATATATTATGCTCTCTTAATTATACTGCAATCTTGCTATGTTGCGCCAATAATATCTTTAAGCCTTACAAGAATATTGGTTTTGTTCCTACAATGTGAATCCCTCTCTTTCACAAAGCTTCCCTTTTCGTAGCGGCTCGCACCTAATGTCAACCTGCAAGCGCCGCCTGCGTAAAAACGGAGGCTTGCAAGTGTAGTGCGCGGTAAGCAAGAACGTAGCCAGAAGTGAAATGAGAGTAAACTGAAATAACAATTTAAGTTAGACAATTAGATACAATAGAATTACGAAATGAAGTATACATTAGATGGTATTAATTAGCTTGTAAGTAATCTTTTGGAGTGTACATATGTAATGTGTGTTATACTGTGTAGGTGTGGTGTGGTGGTATATTATTGCGTATAGCAACATGTACGTTGTAGTATATGCATATGCGTATGTATATAGTGTTATATGAGTATACTATGAAT
>BOPP01000174.1:1957346-1967389 GCA_017312745.1 Gryllus bimaculatus
CATTGTAGAGAGATAAACATTAAGAAGAAAAAAACAATTGGCGAAGATTAAGAGAATACCCGTTTGATTGTGAAAATTAATGGTGGCACAGTTAGACTGTCGTTCTCGCCGTTGCTATACACCGTGATTGGTCACCGGATCGTAATTTATCCATCGAATCTGTATCGAACTCTGTATCAACGCAACAAAGGGGAAGATTAGGAGTATATGGTGGTAGTATTTTCCCTAATTTTTCTGGACTCTTGTTACAACGCTACCCACTTGCAGTGTGATAAAAATAATTTCTTCACGAAAATGCAACCAACGATTCATCTCTTTCTTAACAGGATACGGCCGCGAGCATTGTGGATATGGGGAAATCTAGAAATAATGGAACATACACTGCGTCTTGGTTGTCCCGGATGACCGAGCAGGTCGAAGGCTGGTTGCCGCAAGCTTTAGACCATATTTTGTGTGGCAATCTGCGCCGGAGTGGTAGTGCTGAATTTATATATGAATTGGGGTAGGCAGAGTATGATTGGCTCTGGTAGTTGTACTTGCAGACATACACAGGTGTGCCCCGAAAGACAATTTGGGAACCGCGCACCAAGGAAGTTGCCCTTGCCAGTACAACGAGACGAATGTTACATACTGGAGCTCTTCGTTACATGAGATTTCCCCGCCACATATTCATTGGCAATTAAGGATTTCAGTTTAACTTAAACTTTCTTCCAGCTGCGCTAGAATCGAGCGGAGCTGGGCACGTGTTCGCCCGCTCGCGGGAGTCCTGATGTCAGCCATGGCCCGCGAGAAGGCCCGCACCTCGATAGTCACCGTTATGGCGGTCAATAGAAGTTGGTGCGAGAGGGTCTACACAGGAACCACTGGCCAGGCTGATAAGAAAACGATAAGACACAAAGCAGCAACATTTATATTTTATCGTACGGTACATTGACTCGTAGCACCAGTTAACTGCATAGAACGTATGTAAAATTCATATTGAGATTTGTCTATGAATGGAATATTAGTAACGAGTTTATTTATGAGACTTTTGTCTCAACCACATCATCCTTGCTTGGGGCAGATTAGTTTTGAGTACCCACTAAACTAAAACTACTGATTAGGTGACGGGACTTAAGGCATTAACAAAACCTACCCTAATCATTTTGAACCCTTGTACTATTCTTAATGTTTATCAATCGCATCAAAGTCGCAGAAAAGGGCGATAAGTATGTTACAACTAGAGAAAACCAACTGGAAGAGCGTATAATCTTGCCTTCCACAGAACGGTCAATATTAATTTAGAGTAAATCTACCAACTATAATGAATTATAACATTCTTCGCCAAGCGTAAACGTCACGTGAGTTTTTCTTACCGCAAGACTTCATCTCAAACACCGCCGCAAAGAAATAGTAGCCAAAGAAAATCCATACTTAACAATGCCTACTGTTCGACCGCACGCCACGCACATACGCTCACATCACACATACCCACAGATACTCATTAATCCCATAATCGTACTCACTTTTCTATTATTAAGGTGTTTTGTAAAATGACTGCTACGAAGTTATACCTCTATTGCTGTTTAAATTGTTAATTAGTAATCTAATTGCTGAACTTTCTCATAAGTGCTAAACGCGGTCTAACTACACCTCTCCTTATTAATCTTGTTCTACTGCTGCAGTCATATTTATTCTTCTGGTGCTGAATTTGTCGTAGAAATTTCCCCCAATCTTTCGAGGAAAGTGTGGATCTAGTATCCTCTCAATAGTATCGGGCAAAAGTTAATGTTCCTTTGTGGAAAAATACATAATCTGTTATAGTGCCTATCTCCAAAATTAAAAATTATATTTTTTTATATTATTGATATTTATATAAATAAATACTATTATACAAAGAGTGTAAGATTGCCTAACCCTGTTGGAGTTGCAAATTTGTCTGATTCGTATTCAAAATTTCTGTCCTATTAATTTTGCGTTGTCAGAAATAATAGAAGATACTACAGATCTGTTTTGTCGCAAGTCCAATGTAGTGAATGTGTAATCGTCTTCAACGATATTAACTTGTTTTCTGAAATCTGAATAATCCAGGAAATAGAAACCAAGGAACCAATTTTATATAATCTAAAACATTAAACGGATATGAGCAGTGCGTTTTCCTGAAATCCATCAATCAATACATGATTCATGAAATTCGTGAAAAAACTTGGTATATTGAAAATCAACTTCAAACATTTTTACTCCAATTCATCACCATCGCAGACTACCATAGAACTATTAATTTTAGGCCAGTTTTAACCATGATTAAAGGCCAGTTTTTAAAAACCATTTAAATAGGGGCCAGCCAAACAAAATCCAATATTAATGTTTTGAAACAATAAAAATGTCACGAATGGGTTAACATTAGAATATATTAGAATTAATGGCTATTCGAAAACTCAAGTACCATACGGTTTTTGCATTGTAAATACACACGTTTAATTTATTTTTGCAAATCTTTAACCATTAATAACACCATCCAGTAATAGATTCAAGTCTAACGGGGCTACTTAAGCTACCTACGTTTTACCCGTCGGCCGGCGAGGAAAGCGAACGTTTATTAGTAGGTTCGCGTCCTCGGAGCCCCACGCGCCGGCCCCAGCGCAAACCTGCCCCCGGAAGGTAACAGGTCACCGTGGGTAGCGCGGGTCCGCACGTGGCAAAAACGTGCCCCCCCACTCCCCAGACCCCTCTCCGCCTTCCTCAGACTTCCCCCGCCCCCTGCAATTCCGCCGTCGCTTCGCCCCCAGATCCAACACTGCTTCCCGCCTTTCCGGTCCCCGACACGCCTTTCTACCCTGCTCTCTGACTCCACAAGCTGCAAGAATCCGCCGCTCTACTCTTCACTCGTGCGTGCATAACTATTTTCCGTCCACCGTCCCCCGCTCTCAAAACCTGTTTATCCCCAGGGCCCGGTTACTCATATCGGATCGTGATCCTACTCTTTGACGTCCCACGCCAGCATCCGTACTTTCACTTCGCTCGACAGTGTCATCACGGTCAGCTGGAGACTAGCTCACCTTCACCTTAAAACTCCTCCATCCTGTTTCGCATGGAGGCGCTTCGCTTGCAGAGGAAATCTCGCTGCGCCATGAAAACACTGCTCGTCGCTGAAAAGACTTCACGCGCCAGTTGCCAATTTGACCATTGTTTTTATTAGGTATCACAGGGATGTTTGCTTTGTAGGTCGTGTGTGTTCGTAAAGGAGGGAGCTACACGTATAGGGTCCAGGCGAACCGATGTTTTCTTGCAAAGAATTTTTCATTTGTGCTAAATATAAAATGTACTTAAATTTTTTGACTTATTGTTAATATTTCTGGCGTTACTAATTTGTATATTAAATAAATTTTCTTTGTTAGTACAGAAAATTAGTAAAATCTATATTTTTAATACGTATTAATGACTTCTGGGGTAGACCACTGAGTGTAAAATGACCTTAATTATGTTTTCATTTACTAAAAGTGCTGAAGAAACGTCGTAAAATTGCAAACAGATATTTGCTCCATATTTTAATTGTATGTGTATAAGTTTATTGTTTAGTAAAAACTGACTAATGGTCATTTATTTAAACAAATTTAACATTACTATTAGTGTTAATTTATTACAAATTTAAACAAATTAACATTACTGGTAAACAAATTGCCTTTTTATTTTATTTCTTTTTTTTCTGTGCATTTGAATATTTTGGATTCAGTGCAGTTTCACAATGCAATTCAATGCAGGGAAAAGATGGTTAATATTTTTTATCTGACTTAACTTGAATTCTGTCATTAGATAATATTATCCCCAATTAAACGTTGAAATAAAATGTGCTTCTTCAAAATAATTTGATTCCTCATCCAAAAATAAAACAGTTTACGTTCTTTATTAATATATGTAGTTTCTCCTTCGCTCGTACGAAAACAGGTGAACACGCAATAGCCGTTTGTTTGAGGTCATTCCTTTAAAATATATTCAAACATCGTGATTATGCTTCCGACTCAACCTTATTCTAAGAAACAAAAAACGAGAAACAAAAAACGTAGTTTAGCTTTTTACCTCAACATAATCTGGGCGTCTTGAGATGTATGAATGATTTTCAGGTGCTTCGGATGTGTAAGAAAGAAGTGATTCATTGAACCCAGTACTCTACACGTTGACTCTGCTTTTCAGCACATGTTCGTTAAGTAGTAACCGGATCCTTTGCTAACTGATACTAAACAATTCTGTGTGTAGAATTAACATACTCTGGAGTACAGAAGTATGGCATGAGAAGTACGAATGAATAAATAATGTTGGCGGTGTCAATGATGAATAAAAACCACGCTCCATTCCATTGACAGAGAAAGTTTTTATAAATTCATTCTATGAAGAAAGGAGAATCCATTTTCATCATATACTTATCGTCTTAGAAATAACCTAATGAATCAAAAGTCAAAAGTACATTGCACTTTGAAATACAGCAACACTTCATGTATAATGAATGGACCAATTAGAGCACATGTTTCATTATTCATAGTGGAAATTTAATTCAATACAAAAACAAATATTTCTTTTCTTGTAACAACGACGACATCAACAACAAATGTCACTCGCATATGGAGAGGTGTTCATACATTAATGTAACAGCCATTGCATTTAGTTTGTTTGTGAACAGCCATTGAGTAATCGTAGTAAAAACAACATAAAGGTCAAATAATAAAATACCTCACCTCCAGAAAAGTGTTATTTTCATCCTTTGAATGCAAGAGGAGATGATAAAGTGTGGAAAACGTGTGACGTATTGCTTGTTTTCTAATTGTAGTCACCAGGAAATGTGAGGGTAGGAGATGCTAATAAGAAAGCAACGATGACTTGTCCCCTTTTCCATGAAAACACTTATTAACACATTTCAATAACTTAGGAATTTGAATTGGTCATTTACTCATACATATGAAGGAAAAAGGCTTCGAACATGTAGGGTGTCAAGGGAGATTTTCTTCGATGATCGATGGATCTAAGAAACCGAAGCCGTTACGCTGTGACAAAACAGTGCTGTACCCCTGCGAAATCGGCATACCAACTCCCAATCGAGGTGTGTGAGAAGGCAATATTTTAGACGGACAACAAAACTTATGGACAACACCTTGCAGTAGGAAGCGCCAAAGAGAATCACACTATAGGAGGGCTCAGACTTATTTCAAATCTGGATATTTTGGCGTTGAAAGAGGAACCGACTATTTGAGTGTGATTAACCGGTTTTATGAGTTCATAATGGTTTCTTTTGCATTGCACTTTCGAAAAAAAATCGGTACTGGAAGTTCAGGTGTATTTTTCACTTTGGTTTTTAAAGAAGAATGTTCTGCAAAATCGGCTTGTCCTTGAAAGACATCTACTTAGTTGTATACCCTATGAACGTAACTGCTTACATAATGGTTTCTATTTATTGAGAAAATATAACCACTACTTATGCAATACGTTAATAAAACCTTACTTTCCTTCGAGTATATTACTTGCTGCAATATCTTCTCAATTAAATGATAAATATCGTGTATCACGTGAATGAAATAAATGGTTCAAATACATTTATTGGATAAGGAACACCGCAAATGACAATGACAAGCTCACAAGCGCAATTTAGGACGAATAATTGATCATGTTCTGTGGATGTGTAGATAATTATGGTAAATACACTGGTGTTTCGAATAATCATAGTGGAACACACTCTCGAATTGATGTAAACATTAATGTAATATCATCTCATTACTAATTAATTTTTAATTGTATCCATTTTGTAAATATTTTATGTGCTAGTAAAGTATGGCGAGTAATCTTGTAGACAAAGTTGCTGAATTTAATAAAATCAGTAATGTAATTAATATTTTAAACTGTATACAATGTATCTAATACGATTACTTATGGAGATAACGTTGACATTTATTACCATGTCAAGTACAAATATGCATTTCATAGTTGAATATGGAGTACTATTTAACTTACTTTGTGACTAATATTATCAAGGTCATGACATTTGTCTAATTGTTTACATGATCAAGAAATGTTATCTACTTATGTACATTTCACATGTTCCGGTAATAATTTAATAACATGGTAACATAAACAGGCAGTTACATATAGCCTACTCCTAAACTACATTTTGTATGAATTTAATGAAACATTCTCACAATGAAGAGGTCAACCTGTGAATTGAAGGATGGTAAGCAACAAGAAAATACAAATGCTGAATAAACTGAGACAACATCCACAAGAATCAAACGCCACTCTACATAAAGATCTCAATATCACCATTGTTAAAGAGGAAATCACTCTCAAATCTCACAAATACCAACACAGACTCGAAAATCATACTAATCATCTGGCCATAAACATCTTAGATAACAGCACAATGACAAGAAGATTGAAAAGAGTACATCCTCTTGATCTGGACCACAGATATAAATAATATTTTTCTTTTAAAATAATTGTTACTGTAGATATAATTTTTTGTCACAATGCTTGCACTATTGTATGTTTGCTTGTTATTGTGTTACTGGTATTTCAATGTGATGTTGTTTATTGTTGTTCTTGTTTGTTTTGTTTTTCTCTCTGAATTGGACAATTAGTTTAAAACCATGTTTAGAAAGAACAAGAATTGGATGGTTTCTTTACATGTCAATAATGTATGTACAATTATATTTGCCAAATGTTCGAGTAGAACAAATTGCAAATAAAGCAGATGTTAGAAAAAAAATATCCATTAGATCATTCCTTCACACGCGCGTCAACGATGTTGCTTTGAAATTTGTTGGCTCCGCGCCCCTTTAGGAACACTTTTTCTCCTTATTTACATCTCGGCGATAACAATATTTCGCTATTCTAAACTAGTAGTGATAAAACAGCACATGAATTCTCGTATTATTTGTAATTTGAGACATTTTCGAAAATTCAGAGAGTTAATTGGTAATTAGACCTGTGCCATTTCTCAAGTATCCCTTGCTATATCTGAGGGGGGATAAAGATAATTAATGTACTCTTTTTGACGCTGGAACAACTCATATTTGAAATAATACGAGTAATACTTGACATTTAGAGACCCAATTTTGAAAATATAGATATCATGATGAAAATGTTTTTATCTCGAATATTGTTGGAAGACGCCGAAAAATTTGGATTTTTGTTATTTTCGAAAAATTTCAGGATTCATCGAAAATGGAACTGCACCATTTTCGTACGCGTACTTTGCACTATTTTATAAAATACAATAAGTAATCGGAGCCGTTTTCGAAGAAATGTTTTAAAAATAATTTTTGTTTTAAACTTTTGCGAAAATCGCTTTTTTTTCGCAGCAGCATTACAGAACTTTCTCCACACTGCGTATGAGAGAAATCAAAAGGGCGCAACCTGTCGCCGTCGCTGTTCACGCATTGGCCTTGTGGCTGTCGCTGGCAGCGGATGTAAACCGAGCCGGCCGCCGCGCACAAGGAGGTTCTTGTGGCACGAGGCTCCCCGGTTGGCTGGCGACACTTGAACCCTGTCGGACGCGGCACGGCGCAGCGCAGCCCAGCCCAGCCCAGCGCTCCCGCTCCCTCTCTTGTAATTGACGTGCGACTTGTATCGTCAACGCGTGCCTTATCTGCGGTCGCGCCCGCTCCCCGCTGCAGCTAGAGCGCGCTGCTGATACCGCGCCCCATGTGCTTCGCGTTTGTTTCTTTCGCGTGACCTCGGGGCCTCGCCGCTCGGTGAAGCACAGTGATGGAAAAGTCACGGAGAAATGAGTTGTGGTTGAACATTTGTTCACGTTTCATTCCTCTCGTTTCAATGTTCTTGGCAATCGTATCTCTTAATTTTAAACTGGCAAATGTGGCTCAGGGCTACAACTGATGTTAGTGCAGTACCTCTGACCGAGAGTCGTAGGTTCGAGGCTTGACGGTGCTGGAAGGATTTTCGTCACTATCTTGTCAGTTACGTCGAATTCAGTCGCTGTCTCGGGGAGAATTTTAGCGACCAGATTATCTGATCGGTAGTTTTCCGTAGTTTCTTTGCTCAATAACAGGAGACTGCGAAAGCAGCACTCTAACAAACTGGCGATCATTCCTACTTTTTTTTGTTCTATCCTCAAACCTTACCTACTCACACGAAAATGCAATACACTACCACACAGGTCGGGACACTACACAGGAGCTGAGAAATTGTCCCGTCTGGAGTGGTGCCCCGCTGGTGGGAGGTACTGTGGGAAATCTCCGGTAGGTCAGCGCCGGATCTCGCCTGCTAGCGAGGGATAAAAGCATGTAGTACATGCGAGGGATAAAAGCATGTAGTACATGCGAGGGACAAGCATGAGGAACACTTTTTCTCCTTATTTACATCTCGCGATAACAATATTTCGCTATTCTAAACTAGTAGTGATAAAACAGCACATGAATTCTCGTATTATTGTAATTTGAGACATTTTCGAAAATTCAGAGAGTTAATTGGTAATTAGACCTGTGCCATTTCTCAAGTATCCTTGCTATATCTGAGGGGGATAAAGATAATTAATGTACTCTTTTTGCGCTGAACAACTCATATTTGAAATAATACGAGTAATACTTGACATTTAGAGACCAATTTTTGAAAATATAGATTTCATGATGAAAATGTTTTTATCTCGAATATTGTTGGAAGACGCCGAAAAATTTGGATTTTTGTTATTTTCGAAAAATTTCAGGATTCATCGAAAATGGAACTGCACCATTTTCGTACGCGTACTTTGCACTATTTTATAAAATACAATAAGTAATCGAGCCGTTTTCGAAGAAATGTTTTAAAAATAATTTTTGTTTTAAACTTTTGCGAAATCGCTTTTTTTCGCAGCAGCATTACAGAACTTTCCCACACTGCGTATGAGAGAAATCAAAAGGCGGCAACTGTCGCCGTCGCTGTTCACGCATTGGCCTTGTGGCTGTCGCTGGCAGCGATGTAAACCGAGCCCGCCGCCGCGCACAAGGAGTTCTTGTGGCACGAGGCTCCCGGTTGGCTGGCGACACTTGAACCTGTCGGACGCGCACGGCAGCGCAGCCCAGCCCAGCCAGCGCTCCCGCTCCCTCTCTTGTAATTGACGTGCGACTTGTATCGTCAACGCGTGGCTTATCGCGGTCGCCCGTCCCCGCTGCAGCTAGAGCGCGCTGCTGATACCGCCCCCATGTGCTTCGCGTTTGTTTCTTTCGCGTGACCTCGGGGCTCGCCGCTCGGTGAAGCAGTGATGGAAAAGTCACGGAGAAATGAGTTTGTGTGAACATTTGTCACGTTTCATTCCTCTCGTTTCAATGTTCTTGGCAATCGTATCTCTTAATTTTAAACTGCAAATGTGGCTCAGGACAACTGTGTTAGTGCAGTACCTCTGACCGAGAGTCGTAGGTTCGAGCTCGACGGTGCTGCAGGATTGTCGCACTATCTTGTCAGTTACGTCGATTCAAGTCGCTGTCTCGGGAGAAATTATACGACAGATGATCTGATCGTAGTTTTCCGTAGTTTCTTTGCTCAATAACAGTGTAATGGTAAATGCAACTACGTAACATATGAAGTACGCATTGGTTAAGAAGAGCAATGATATTTCTTTCAAACTGTATGTGAAAGAAATATCACCTTCAGACATGTTAAATAGGGTCGTGTCTGGAGCAGGCGCCTGCCTGAGGTCATGGGTGATTGGGCACCCCAAACCGCCGTCAACGTTAACACGATCCAGACGTGGAACAGGAATGTTTGGGATCTTGTGAGTTTTTCAAAAGGCAAAAGTCCGTGACAGTTATGTCAGTTTATTGCGTCCAGGGCATGCCGAGTTCTGGCGGGGGTGGCGTAATGGCGTCGTAAATCTCCCTGTCCCATATAAGGATCCTGTACGTTGATATCGACAGACAGCCTACAGACTTGCTGTATCAACTTCACGCTGCTCTGCAGCTCTACTTCTTCAATTAAACTTACTTTCATACTTCATCGACTTGGTCTCTGTACTTGAAACCTCGCTCACCACCACGTCCTCCAGGGAACTTAGCTTCCCTGCGAACTCACTTTTTTGCATCCTGTACTGA
>BOPP01000174.1:1967414-1992082 GCA_017312745.1 Gryllus bimaculatus
GAAGCATTTGTAATTGCCTGCAATCGCTGCTAGTAGCACGACACCTACAGCGAAAGGCATTACAACAGGTGACTGCGGGAGCAGTATTGTAACAAACGGGCCACGGACCGCGCGCAATCATTTCTATTTTTTTTTGTTCTATCCTCAACACTTCCACGAAAATGCACTACACTACCACACAGGTCGGGACACTAGACAGGAGCTTAGAAAATTTCCCGTCTGGAGTGGTGCCCCGCTGGTGGGAGGTACTGTGGGAAAACTCCCGTGAATCGACGGTAGGTCAGCGCCGGATCTCGCCAGTCAGCGAGGGATAAAAGCATGTACTACACTTAGGGGATTAATGATCTTAGAAGTTGACGTGCCAGGAATCACTAATGATTGTTAATTTTAAACGCATTGTGAGATTGGCAAGTCAGAAACAGTACCACAAATACTTACCGAACCGAAATTGTGGGATTGAGTGATGCGTAACTGTTTTCACGATTCGTTTGTGTCATGGTTGGTTTCACCATCCTTATGTCGTGTCCAGGTGATCTCAATCAAAATTATTCATACGTCATCATCGTTCATCGCTCATGATCAATCTCTCATCGCTCATGATCAATCTCCCAGTTTTCTTACCATAGAACGCAAAAGAAAGTCATCACTGTGATAAATTACCCAGGAAATGGGAGGACATACATTAAATCGTAGTGTAAACAATGTTGTTTGCGAGGAGCCGGTGCTGAAGTGAATTGCAGTAGCATGTAGCTAATGATGGAGAGGGATGGTAAAAGAGAACATACCCCCATTTTTAATCGCGATAAAAGAATACCCATTAAAACTATTTATTAGTTTTCGATCGAGGTACGGCATAGGCCGTGTGAAACATGAGCAGACACGTGGTCGAAATTGCTTCTGATTCACAATCATTCGTTCATCCTTGACTCCGAGTATGCGGTTTCTCAGAAGCAGAAAAGGTGTGAGTTTCACAATTCCAAGCGAATATATGCGATATATATATATGCGATACTCGTAAATGTACCAAAATATTTAAAAAATATTCGAACAATAAAATGGTTGTAATTCATTCAGAATGTCTTATAAACTCTAAAAAATATTATTGAATGTAGGTATCTTGTTCCGGAAAGATGTATTTTCATGAAAATCTGCTCCCTAGTTACGATTACAACATACTATAATAATTATAGATTCGCAGTGTTACAGTGTTTGTAACACGTCATCTGCTACAATTTCACTTTGAAAAAAACATATCATGACGTGTGCTCTTATGTAAACATGAGATCACTATTGAAAAGGAAACTAATTAAGAAAGTTTGAAAAATACGAAGCTATTTACGAAGATATTTTCGAATTATTGAGTTATAATTTGTTTTATCTATCGAAAGACTTGTGATTGTGAAAAGGCGACACAATCACCTTAGTTCCGTAGCCAGATCATGTGTACCCGGATGTCATGGAGGTCCCCGTGAACAATCGCTTTGAAACATGGCGATGATAATCAAAATAACAACTTAATGGTTTGTGTGATTCACTGATTCTTGAGCTTGAAGAAGGTGGAATGAGGGACACCGGAAACAGAACCCTGAGAAATCTACCACGAAACAATTTTATCCTCCACAAATTTCGCATGGAATAATCGGTATATGAATCTCGATGCTAGTTTTTTTAAATGTACTCTAAATTACTCTAATCTCTACGTGAGAATAACCTACTACTAGTCGCCACGTGAGAATACATGAGAATTATCTAATATATAAGAAATTTATTACTTAGCACCATTACCATTAAAAAAGGATGAATGATGCTGATGTGTGAATAATTATGAATGGGGCACTGTTCAGAAATAAATACGTACTAATATGAGAAATCCAATCACGCAACAACAACAACAACAACAACAACAACAACAACACGCGTACTTCTTGAGGGAGTCGAACCCTCAGCCTTCTCTCCAGCTACTTAATCTTTACTCTGTGTCCCTTCCGCACATCATAAGTCCTATTGCCGTTCGGAAGGTTGATGGGTGAGATTATATTTGTCTTTCCCTCAACTACGAGTATCAGTTTCCAAAGTTTCTGGGGGTGCTTGGTCGTGGCGTACTTCGTATAGTAAAATGTATGACAATTAAAGACAGAATTAGTAGGCAATCCTGGGTGCTCCCAACACCAAGGTGGGAATAATTTTTAAGTGAAGGAAGGATGTCTGTTTCAAATGAAAGTTTCTGACAATAAACCGCGCGTACGCTTTTGGATGACGCACGGGCTAGCCTATCGCCCCAATTTCATTGAATTCTAGAACACACTATAGATAACATTTAAATATTTTCTTCGCAATCTAATAGATCCAATCAATATACTATTGATGAAATAATATTTCAACTTGTAACCGTTTATACATCAAAACTTTTTATTGTATTTATATTTTCAATTCAATTTGTTAATAATTTATGTTTTAAAATGTTTATACATGATATATCCTTACATAAAAATTTACAAATACCCGCTACCGCTATAAAACGTAACGTAACGCTGTCTCGTACCCCATCACCCCTTGAATTGCGTTACCTAATGTATCGATCGACCTCGTATGCACGTTCACACAGTCCACTACAGAGGACACCAGGAGCGGGGCCAACTCGTGCCGGGTGACGAATAGCACTGTTTTGGCGGCCTTCGTGCGCGAGCGAAAGAAACCCAATCGGGCTTCGGCCGGTGACCTCAACGCCCCTGCGCCCGGGCGAAGGGGGGCGCGACTAGCCTGACTGCCTTTCCCTCGTGTGGAGGCCGCGGGCGCCGGCGCTCCACGCCCACGCGAAGCAATGCGCGACGTAACCTGACGTGACTTGACTTGACGTGACGTGACGTGACGTGACTTGACGTGACTTGACGTGACTTGACGTGACTTGACGTGACTTGACGTGACTTGACGTGACTTGACGTGACTTGACGTGACTTGACGTGACTTGACGTGACGTCACGCGGGTGGACTAGGTTTCCGGCGAGACGTCCTAATGGTATACTTCGATTAAAACTTTGCGTCCTTTGACACTGACACTTGATCAGCTGTGAGGCTGTCATCCAATCGGAAGCTTTAACGTCACCGCAGTGGACAGTGTCACGGCTATCAAGAGTCAACGGGCTTCTACTGAGATTTTTCCAACTCTTCGAATAGTGACGTCACAATAGTGACGTAAAAGATCCCGATTGGATGAAACCGTCAACAGCCGATACCGTCAACAATTGGAAAATTATCAGTATAATATTTTTAATCGACTTATAGCTTCCAATTATCCGAACACTTACCCACCTCTTTTGTCTCTTTTTTACAATAGTGTTTACAATAATTATGTGTTGAAGAAAGTTTAGTCACAAAATAAAAAAAACAGTTGCTTCGACAAGAAAAACAGACAATTAATCGATGTTCTGTTTAAAGTAAGAAAAGAAAGTTATAAGAATGCAGTATAAAAAAAGTGTTTTTATTTTAGTGTATAATCATTCTAGAGTAAATAAAACCTTTTGAAAGAATTCTTGTGTTGAGTTTTGTCCTTTCTCGACCTACAGGTTATCCGCAGAATTCGCTTCTAGGCTTTTTGGCGGTTGCAGCGTCTCTCAATTCCACGAATAATCGGGAGTTTCCTATTGTTCAGAAGCCAGAAATCTCAACATGGCCGTCGTCGAATCTCTCCAGTAAACCGTTAGAGCTGGGAACAGATGAAATGATGACGATCGGGTGAGTAATGCGAACGAGTGCAAATTGCATTTGTCAGATACACGATTCATTTCTTAAAATTTTCATTCTGCATTGTTCATATTAGTGAATTTGCACGAGAAACTTAACACGGTATATTTACAGAGATGGTCAATATTTTTTTACTAGAGTTTTTGAATAAGACAAAATGTATTTGCGACTCTAAATATTGACAGTCAGGGTACAGGATTCCAATGTTTTATATACATTTCATAATTAACATACTTGTTAGAAGGTACGTTGAAAATCAATTTTAATCCATGTTTTTCAATTTGAGTGCCATTTTTCTTATGTGAATGCTTTGTTTAATGACCTGATATTTATGGCCTTGTCTTAATTTTCTTTTAACTATCAAACGAACATTTTCGATGGGATTCATGTCAGGGCCTCTTGCGCCCCATTGAAATCCAGACAGATGAATGTATTGAAGAAGGTTTCCAACTTTCTTTCCTGCTGTGATATGGAGTGTAGTCGTTTTTTTTCCAACAATTCATTAATGTGAGGGAACCATTCGTTTTTTAGGTCGTGTCACATTGTACAACATTAACTGCGTATACATTTCCAATAACATTAACAAACATTCCTCTACAAATAGTTACTTTTTGTCAGGTGCTTCTCAAGGCTCGTAATGATCCGTTAAGTCAGAGAAAAAATATTTAGTCTATTAATTTGGCTACCTCTTTGTTTATTGACACCAGACCCTGATTAAGCACAAAGCGAAAGGAGCTGCCTCTCCCAGGTCACAGCAGACTAGGGACTACTCAAAACCCACAAAATACATATGAACTAGAAACTAGTTGTGTTACAAAATGGCACTTTATTACATTAGTTGTCCTTTGCATTAAGTTGAAGACCTGCACTCAAGACGATCAAGTGAAGTATCTCTAGCAGGTTGAACAAGTGGACGATCTGCGCGTAAGTCAATCAAGTGGAGAATCGCAATGAAGTTGTGGAGGCTTTCGTATTTGATCAAGTGTAGGATATCGAGCAATTCGCCTGAACAATATGTCAAGCATGTTCAACAATTGGAGAACCTGATAAAAGTAAATCAAGAAGACAATATCCCTCGCGACTGTGAATTGGGAGGATTTCAAATATTTTGATAATCTAGAGGATCTTGAACAAGTCGATCTAGTGAGGAATAAGAAGCATGTCAGCCAAACTGAGGTCAGAATAAGAAGCAATTCAACGAAGTGGAGAATCTCCGCGTATGTCGATGAATCGAACGATTTCCGAACAAGTCGATCAAGGGGAGGATACGCGCGAAAGTTGATAAAGTGCTGGATTTTGGGAAAGTTGCAAAAAATGTTCTCAAGCATATCGATCAAGTAGAGAAACTTGAAAAGTTGAATCAAATAGAGGATATCGAGCACTACCTGATTTATGTCTACCAATTTGAACAATTAGAGGACGCCAAGAAATGTAGCGGGGATTTTAAAGTTGAAATCCAATGGAGAATATCAAAGATGTCACAAAGTGGAGGGTCTCAAGATAGTAGACGTTGATGACTTTAAACACACACACTGAAATGCAAATTCTTGGAATTGCCAAATCGTTACTGTAATGACCAAAATTGAACAAAATTTGTACCCACTATATCTATGAAAATACTGTTCTCAGTTCAATTCATATAGTGAATGTTCTACAAGAGCAAACTGTAAATTTTGCGAATATGAAATAAAACATGTTAGGCGACAAATACGGGAAAGCTTTGTCTACATTATAACTGCGAATCTAAAGATAAACCAACAAGTGTCTTTTCTTCCTGTTGAAAATGTTGATTAATCCGATATTATGTCGGAAAGAACTTGTCTATTTTTCTCACGTACATGAGCAACGAAGTGAATATTACAGCTTCTCTAACTCTTCGGGATTTTTTTTTACTTCAAGGTGTCTCTCCTTATTACATCATTCAGTTAATTCGATCAGAGTAATAAATATTGAGAGACGTTTCTGCTATTCATTGCTGTTAATTACCAATTGAAATTTCTGTGTCCTGTTACTGTTCAATGGTAATCGATTCGCCTGACTGACTTGAAAGCTTTCCGCATACCTTAGTTTTTCCTGTTTTTTATTCTGACAAGATCCAGGAAATAAATCAAAATTAAAGAGAAGGAAATTAGTTGAAAGTATTGTGACATAAAGTGTGACAAGAGGCCAAAATTTGCGAGATTTAAGAAGTACCTGCGTACTTAAAGCTGTCTTTGTTACCGTTTCGTATAATACACAAAGTATTTGTAGAAATACGTCAGAAAAAAATATATTAAAAGTCGTGAAAGTATCTTTTATTTCCATAATTAATTTACATTTATTGGAAATATTTTTGAGTAATCATTTAGTTGTTCCACAAAATTCAATTTCCATTAACATCCATGCAACATACCTTTTTAACTTTATTGTGTACGTACTATAGAAAAAAGGTTAGGAAATTCAATTAAAAATTGATATTCAGTGATTGCGAGGAATATACGAATACATTTCGTGGTCCTTGTTAACGAGAACGTGTTACTTTTCTCTCCTTCTTTAAAACGTTCGCACGTTGACCTGTGATAAAAACGAGTGAGTAAACAGTACAAGTTGCTTCAAAATCTCCGGGCATCCCGTAATCGATCTGGCCGAACAATTTGAAACGGAAACATTTACACAGCGCCTAAAATATTTTCAAAATTTTGTCTAAAACCGCTCCAATATTTTTTTTTCGTATAGAGGATAGTGTGCTTATAAATATATAGTGTAAATATATTTGAACTCATCTTTGAATTGAAATTTCGAGAATTGCAAAAGTTCAATTATTTTTCGAAACTGTCCTCGACATTAATCAAAATTTCTTTGCTATGTCATCATATGAGATTTTTAAATCACTTAGTCCTTTTTTTTCAAAATGCGCGTGTTTTTTGCGTACCTTTGAGTCGGGTTTTGCTAATTTTATAATAATGATTGGCATCATGATTGTTTCAAAAACTGCTCCAAATTTTGGTATCTAAAGTATCATTTTCATCAAACATGATACATATGTGAGGAAATCTCTCTCGACCTTGTCACTGATCCTAGGCGATACGGGTGCGATGAGTACACGATTAGACACAGACCTTTGGGGAAGTTTAGGATTTAATTCGGTTTCGAGGGTGGGGGACTACGCTGCTCCGAGTACTTCATACCACTAATCATGAATGAGAATGCCTCGGTCAATCACAGCAGAACATTGCTCGCATCTCTCCGTTGTATGACCTATTCTCACTTTTAAAACGATGTTTTACCAAGTGCGTAAAATTCGCACGGGCTCAGCTAGTAATATTTAATGCTATAGAGGCGTTATAGCTTTGTTTCTATGAAACCAAATATCGTCAAACGTGATTTACGTGTAAGCATTCAGAGTTAATTAATGAATAACTTCACAAAGATTTATAAAATAGCAGTTTCCGTTTTGATAATTTTCAAAGAGAGAAATTTTCTTGGTGTGCTATTATTTAAGCAGTTTAGTGAATATTTGCACGAAACTAATACAATGTTATTGTATAAGAGTTGCAAAATAACCATTGTAATTTTACTTGAGCATTACACGTATTACAAGAAAGTCTGCGCAATGTAGCACAATTAGTTATAAATGTAAATATATAATTCTCGCTAAGTCATGTACAGAATATCTGAGTTCTGGAATGTCAGTTGTACTATTTACTAGAAGCGAAAGAGTTGACTAAAAGAATATGAAGGAGGTTTCCCTCATTACCTCCCGTTGTACGACCCATGATAAAAATAAAAATGTACCAGTTTGTATATGTGAGATATGTTAAGCTTTTATGGCAATAGGTATTCTTGCATAAGTCACCGGTGCCCGTTTGCACCTGTGTTTGACATGCTGCTATAAACTTTCACACACATTTTGCAAAAGAAGTTTGTCTACACTCTTAAACTTCCGGCAGTACATTTAGAATCCAGATCGTAGCTGGCATGCGAAATTAACTGAGATAATATTAAGAAGTTTCGTATTGTCTCATTGAATATTCAAATTGTCGAAAGATTTTCTGAAACTACTTTAATATATTATAGTAAAATTAATTAAAATTTCAAAAGCATTTCCTTCAATCTTGCAAGATTAATACAAATGGAAAGGAGGGTAAGAATATAATATGGGTTAGGAGCATGACTGGCAATACAATACTGGAAATGTATTATTCTTATTGTTAATAAGCAAAGTAAACGTTAACAGTTCCTAGCGTTCGAATGTCGAGTGCTACATAGTATTACATAACAAACTGTATATAATCATGTCTGATTAAAATTGATTATAAATAAAATAATTAACGCATTGTAATGTGTAGTGTAGTTTCAATTATACATTGTTTACAAATATAAGAAAATAAAAGTGGATCTGTAATGAAATTGTCTGTATGAAACTTACGATATCTTACGTGGGAGGAGGGGCGGTTCTTGATGTTACCTGACATTCGTCTTTAGTAATTAATGCACAGTTCATATCTAGAAAATCTACCAAGCTGATAACAATTCGTGAAAGATCACCGGGAATTGTATTTCCTGAGCTCAACGCAAAGTACTCTTCGCTGGGCCGCCTGACCGCTGATACTCGGTGACCTTGTCGAATGCGAGAAAGCGGTGAAACCCAGGAGAACACCCAAAACGAACGGAACTACAAATGGAATACGCTCTGTTAATCTGAATCGTTATGTAAGACACAGAACAAATAGTGCCCCAAGGACGCATGAACATTTACTATGCTCTGGTGATCTGAAGCAGTAGGAAGAGGTGAGCAGTACGTTGACCGACACTACAACACAGGAAATGTATTTTTCTTATTGTTTTGTATGCGAAATGGTCAAATATAACGTAATGATCTAAAATCAGGAAGCAGACAAATTCTCGGGCAAGAGCCAGTGTATTTTTGGGTCCATAGAAGGTTATCAGAGTGAAATGCATAACTCGACACGTTTTAAATGTTCAGTAATGTTATCAAAGTTGATCTTCAAAAGTAATGATATGAATGAAATTAGGAAGTCACCAAGTAGAAAAGTAACACTGTGTTTTATTATTTTAAAAAACCGACTTATTATGGGTACAGTGCTGATTTTTCTCGGAAGCACAGGCATGCATACGAGTTTGCCCCGTAATGCGCAAGTCTGTAGGCCCAAATTCTCGATGAGGTACGTTTTTGACAAACACTCTGCATTGCAGTCCTGTTTGGGGGAGAATGATAGATGTAATCTCTGATTTGTCACTTCCGTGATTTCTTCTGATGAATTTCAGGCGAAAGTTAAAAGCAGCAACTCATCCAGTTGCAGGCCGCACGCCGTGTTTCTTTGTCGATTCTGTTTTCTTTCCCGTCACATCGGCATGACGTGGGCTGATCTAACACTTGCAATGATATTTGGATACATACAGTGGTGACCAGTACTCTGAGCCTTCCTATATTCCACTTGCATGAATTATTATATTCATAATAATAATAATAATAATAATAATAATAATAATAATTCGTGTGGCTCCATGACCCATATATAATTTAGCTGTCATCCTCTAGTACCTAAACAACACTGACTCGAAAATAAACGTCATCTAGGAGATGAAAATCGAAAGATGAAAAATGCCCCTTCCTCAACGTATTGCTAAGTCGGAACTGAAACTCAGTCTGAGGCACACAGTTTCCATAAAACCGACCTATACGAACTAGTGGAGGTCTAAAAACAAAAAGGGCTGCACATCAGCGCAACTAGTGGATGTGATGAAGAAACTTACGAATGAATTGGAACTTGAGAAAAGCATTTAAACTTACATATGACTCACATGCTGCTCTGTGGCAATCACAGAAGTTAAGCGAACATTCGTAAAGCAAGTTCTGGACCTCTCTGCGCATGCGAGGGTTTGGTGTAAAATCTAAGTCGTTCGTCATAGGTAACAGATAAAATGCGAACGATGCCAACCAACCTGAATCACAGGTACTAACCACCTCTAACAGTGCCAAAGACGCTACCACAACTAGGTACTTAGCGCCGACCCAACAGGAGGGCGACAGTCTTGTAATATATCTCATCTACCAGCAAAGATTCTAAGTTTCTTTCCAAAAGACGATTTACAGAGCCAATACAAAGCTTAAATAACAGTTTGTACGGGTTAAAAACGCATTTCACCTCTTCTGACATTAGGAGGGTATGAAATCCCATGCAGTTGCGACCATAGGTACATCGTAAATTCTCTACAGTTGTATCGTAAGGTAAAGAAATTCTCCATCTTTCGAAACAACTAGTGATATTTCAACAGAGCACAGAAATTCTCGTACCGTTATTTGTTTGGGTTACATAAAAATATGTAAATTATATTGCAAATTATATACTTCTAACAGCCAATTTCTCACTACGAAATCCTATTTTGGCTATAATGCATGTAGGATAAAGGGCTAGATGAAAATCAAAAAATTAAAAATACAGGCCTCCAGCAATTGTCCACAAGAATGCAGAAACCACCAGAATAAAACCTCTTTCGCTCATTTCGCCTTGAAGAACGCACGATGACAAGCGTAGTATTGGCAACGTGGTCTAGGACCCGGTGACACCCAAGAATGTATAAAAATATACGTATGTTTATGAAAAAAATTGCAAACCACCAATAAGAAAACCATGTTTGTACACGTCGCGTGTAGTGCACGCCGGGGAGGTTGCAACGTGCTCGCGATAACCATAAGCCAAACGTTGAGAAAAGTGACGGAGCCACAACACACAAAAAAGTATCTTTTTTTCGCGACCGGGAGAAACGAAGGATTTTATTCTTAGCAAATGAAGGATTAAAGTGAAGTATCGTCCAGGGAAAAAAAATGTTTACTCCCTAGGGATTAAATAGTCTCCCTTGTTTACATTACAATAAAAAACAAACGACACACACGAGAAAAAATGTATTATTCTAACACAAAATGAGACTCGAAGTTCTTTGTACTTCTTTGCTTTCACAACGAAATACGCCATCAAGACGTCCTCAATTCTATTCAATATTTCTTTATCTTTACACCAATCATTAAATTTGACTGTATCATACATTTTCTTAGACATTTTGGCAATACATTTCACATAGTTTCATTAGCAGCGTCAGATATGCATTTAGGTTCAGCCATAGCCACCATTAACCCGTAGATGTTTATTGACAGTTTGCTTGGTAACAAACACTATTCACGTATCTCGTATTGTAAATTCCATAACTTAATATTTCAAATACATTTTCTGAAACTATTACGGTCGTGAAAAAGCATTAGCATATACATCTGGTGAGAGAAATGGTTCTTCCTTCAATCCTTTTACGTAATAACCCCTATTGTATCGTCGCGCGTTGACAGCAGCGCGGGCGTGGACATGCCACCCGGAACCGAGCTCCCCCGGACCCGGGAGCCGCGGGTGGCCCAGTGGCCCCAGTGCGGCCGAGAGACACCGCGGCTGCGAGGCCGCGGGAGGCAAAGGATCAGTCCGCTTCGTCGCCCCCCCCCCCTCTCACTGATGCAGGACGACCCGCGCCTGCGCGGAGCTTCAACCACGCCCGCGGCGACCTCGCCGAAACGCGTGGAAGCGCCACGCAGCTTAACGCGGACTTATGTTGCGTATTCAAACGAAAAAGCATTTCATAGAAATTAATCAATTCAGAACTTCAATCAATTCAGAACTTCAATCAATTCAGAACTTCAATCAATTCAAAACTTCAATCAATTCAGAATTTCAATCAATTCAGAATTTCAATCAATTCAGAATTTCAATCAATTCAGGATTTCAATCAATTCAGGATTTCAATCAATTCGGGATTTCAATCAATTCAGGATTTCAATCAATTCAGGATTTCAATCAATTCAGGATTTCAATCAATTCAGGATTTCAATCAATTCATAGAAAACGCGGCTGTTGCGTATTCAAAATCATGTTAAGTGTTAACTGCAATCAACACAATCTTCAACTGCAAAATTCCCACGGCTGAATCAGTCTTCAACTGTAATGCATTCCCGTGTATCTACTTGCCATTACGCATCACTGGGCACAACGGGTCTACCTTTAGCCTCTGCCTTAATGAAACTTACCTTTAGTCCCTGTCACAGTGAAATTTACTTTAAGTCTGTGCCATAAAGAAACGCCAACCAACGAGCATCTAGTCTCCCCATCTCGATTAGGTTTTTGTCCATTTTCCCCTGATACTTTGAGCAAATGCTGAGATGACCCCTTGTTTTGCTTCTGGAGGTAAATGTGGCTTCACGTTTTGTTGAACTCTCCTTTTGCTTATAGTGGTAGGAGTAGAGGTGAGATACTATTTTGTTAGCAATGCAGAAAATAAAATCTGCAGTTCGTTTACCGTTGCAAAAAAAAATTCTATAACTCCGTAACGAAAATGTCTAGGTTTTCAAATTCGCTAATTTGGCGTTTAATTAAATTTTATTTTTATTTATCTTTACCTTTTACTCATTTTTCGACTATTTCTAGTTAAAATGATGAAGGGATTCTGGAACTGAAGAAAACATGCCCTTCTCCCACGTACGTCACATATAGTTTTTTTGACTAAATTAATCTAAAAACATTTCGTAGTGGTACCACAATATTAAGAAAGAGAAAAATATATCAAACTTCCAAATAAATGTAGGTGCACTTGATACACGAAACATACTCTATTGGACTTTCATATCTCGAATCTAAATGGGATAAGCAATAAAAACCATTTATGTTTCTATATGATGAGGTACAAAGATCAAGAGGCAAGGTTCTGTCATAAATGCTCAAAAACACTGATTTCACGAAACAGCTTTCTGCCTTTAATGGTAAATTTTCTTCCAATTAACTTAGACCGTGTACGTTAGAGCTCTCTTATTCAAAAGGTGTTTTTTCAACGATATGCTACTAAGTCAATAGTCGGCAGTGAAAAAAAATACAATAAAGTAAAATTCGGATACTGCATTAAGTCACTATTTGTTGAACTTCTGCCCATCTTATTCCCATTGTGCATCTATGGATACAAAAAAATGTACATTTAGTCTCCATTCAAATTGTACAAAGAATTGTAACAAACCCGATCCATTATTTGTCCTGTTTTTTCTCTTTTATTTTTATTTCTATTGTTGCTACTGAATTATATTTTTTCTCCCACATAAAAGAAATACTACAATAACGCGTTTCGAACGTGTGTTGTACGAAAATCCCGTTGCATGTTACCCCTTGATCTGTGCTAATTTTTACAGAGTAAAGAAAACAGGCCAATTAGTTCCGTTTGCTTTCCGCACATTTTGAAACGCTTCGCATCTATGATAACCAAAAAATCGAACTACTCGTTCACCGTAGGTATGTAAGTGAATTATTTCCAATGGTTACACATTAGAAACACCAAAATTAAACTAGTAAACTTCCGCCTTACGTAAAGAATTTTTGGCGCTTTTTTACTTTCTCATACACGTGCGGAGTAATATACATAGTATAAGAGGAAGTTACGCAATGCAGCGGTAGTGCATGTGTCGGGTTCTTCTGAAATCTTGTCTGGCTCTCTGCCCGCTGGATACACTATTGTTGGTTACGTATTGTTGCATTATTGTTGCATTATTGCTGATTTAACACTGGTACTAGGATTCTTCAATGTAGTGCCAGACTCCCAGTCCCCGTCCTGTACGGGGGAGAGGAGTCGAAAACCCCTAAAACAAAAATCCACCAAAACTGCCCAACGTTCGAAGAGACCCCGAGAGGTGTCAAGCGAACACGAAACAGTACACCACAGTGAAGCAATGTAGTGCACTTACTCTATGCAATTCTATAATAAAACCACGTCACGCGATACTGAACTAGTCGTAATGTTCTGAAAATCCAGAAAACGAATCTAAAGGATGAAAAATGATTCCATCGAAGGATTCACTGGAAGTTCGGCACTAAGTTTTCTGAATTAAATCAAATACTGGCAACTTTTATATCACCAGAAAAGTTGAAAAGTATTGAAAATATAATATAAAAAGAAATTTGATACATTTTCATTGTAGTAAAAAAGTTCGTAAATTTGTTAAAAAAATATCATATTAACTCTTTTCTTTTCACCCAATATTGCGTGCGAGATTTCAGAGAGAAACGAACATTTTAATTCAGATGGAATACATTACATGAATATGACTCGCAACAGCTTCCGCCAGAACAAATAATGTATGAATGTGTCACCGAATTTCACGCCGTAGAATTAGCGTCTATTTCGATACCTCCAAAAATGAACAGTTAAAAATAGTGGATTACTTGTAAAACATCAAACAATAATGAGGAACCTGTTGGGCTTCGCTTATTTCTATTTATCTAAAGAATGATTGTATTTTTTTATGAATGTGATACTTGTTTAAATGTTGACTGAAAGGTATTCTGCTGTCTTATTTACTTGTATACTTGTATTTTAAGTTGTTATTCTATGAAAACAATCCCTGTAAAGCAGTTATGCTGGTCTGTGGAAATAAATATATAAATAAACAAAAAAAAATAGTGGAGGTAGCAGTAGATAAAACCCAGCGATCGTTACATCAGCCACAATCATGCAATGGTTATGTAGTCACTGCACTGATGTGCGAGGGTCACCAATACGCAACCTCTTTGGTAAGGTCACAAAGTGTGCACATGCTTACAGCCAATAGCTGGAAACTCGTCACACATGTTGGTGCGGTAATATGGGCTGTCTTGCGGGAAAAGGCGGGGTAGTTTAGGAGGCAGTAATTTAGCAAATGACATGCATCTAGCAATACCCGACACGGTGTTACAATCATCCGACGAAAGTGTGGGCTTGGACGTTGAAACTATGTGTACAGGTACTTTCTAGTGAACGCGACTTTTGTAGCTTCTTTCAATGCAATTTTGATAGTTACACACTGTGTCACGTTACAATGTTTGTTTGTTACCATGAAGAATGATTGATATTGCATTAGAAAAGAGAACGACAGTAAAATTGTACGAATTATACGAAATTTACGAGTAATATAATTATACGAAAAATGTATACTTGTGATATCACACGAATAGTAAGAATTGAAATTCTGGGACACAAGTTCTAATTCATCTCACTAATCATCATACTTCGCACTTGGGTAATTACAAAAAAATTAACATATTTTATTTATTTCCTTTTTTTGAAAAATGTTAAAGAAAACTTAAACAGCGGTATGTAATAATTCGCGTGCTCTTCTATTTTTATGCTCCACATTTTTACTATGCTGTTTTTGCTGTTAGGTCTTTTGATGTGTGTTGTATGTGAATGAATGTTTTGATTAATAGAATACTTGAATTTATTCTATTTTCAAGAACAATGTTTTTGTAGATTTATCATAATGTGCCTGAAGAGAAACAGAAAATTTCAAATTACAAAATGCGTAGAAGAAAGTGAACAAAAAAGTAAAAACATAGACTTAGAGCATATCGTTATAAAAATATATTTAAATTCAGAAAAGTAGTGAAACAGTTGAATTTGAAAAGAGCGGCAACTACTTTTACAAGGTGTGTTAAGAGCTAGCTTACATGTTCCATGGGCTTTACGAACGCCATTCAACATTTTACATTTGTGAAACAGAAGATGAATGAAGGGTGCTTTGAGTTCCGGAAAGAAATACTTTACTTGGAAAATATTTAAATTAATATTTAGGCAAATAAAAATAAGGCAGATGGATTAATTTAATATGAATCATTGTCTTACTTCTGTCAAATGTGTTTCATATTTGGCGTTTATTATTAAAAAGAAAGTGGACCGTTGATGAACTTCTAACCAGTAAAGTCTTATTTATTACTTTAATGTTAATAAGTATAATTCTAATCTATTTATGTAATGTCTTGGTACGTAGGGGTGCTCTCTAGTCGGATATGGGCGCAAATTCAGTCATTTTCCATGGATACCAGTAGACCTAGAAGCGTCTCTAAAAATTGTTATTATTTTTTAATGTACAGTAAGTCTGCTATGAAGTGGAAATCTGTTATTTGGGTACTGAAACGTTTTTTTATGATACTATGTGACAATTCTCATTCATTCGATGTGCAGTGTGAAATGCTGAACATAATATGAGAATGCATTTCATTCATGTGTAATCCACAACACTAACTTCAAAAGATTACTATGCTGTTGGGATTTCTGGGGCAATTTGAAATAACACATGCAATTTGTACACAAACACTATTTGAATTCCCCAAAAGTGATTTATTTTCTCGAAACAAAATATTTTATAAATTCTCGTGCTCATAAAACCGTCATCTGCCCTCATGCTCAGTGTTGCATTTAGATATCTACGCTTACGAGTACAAGAGGAAGTGGTCGCAATTTCGTATCGGATGAACGTCATTGAATCAAGGTGAGCAAGAACCGCCCATGATGACTTGAGGTCAGGGTCGTTTGGTGACGTAACTGGCGGCGTCACCATCGCCTCATCCACGAACTTTCTCGTAAACCATGAGGTATTGAATTAATGCCTTATTTTGCGTGACGAGACTCGGGCCGTCAGGCCCGCTCTTCCGTCTGACCACGCAAATTTCGCTACGCTCCTTTCACCTACTAGCAGAGGAAGGAGGCATTTTTTGGGCGAGATACATGCGATTTTTTTGAATTTAGCTCAGAGGCGTCATTTAGGCTTGAAGATCTTTTACATGCAAGTAAATCTACTAACATGGGACAGACGGCTTTGCTTCCCCTCCGAAGGAAGGCGAACGATGGATTTTTCGCCCTCAAAAACGGCTTTGATCGGGTATGAACCCGCCAACTTCGGTATACCAGTCCGACACGCTAACGGTTACACCATCAACGCGTACAAGGTATTCCCAAGTTGCTATTCGTCATGGTCCAAGAAGTTTTAAAAACATTTTGTTCTAATTGAAATTACGATTCATGCGATAAAATTAAGATTGTACGTAGGTGTAAAGCTAATGTAAAACATGATGTTCCCGCAAGATTTCATGCAGTTCCACATACGTGTGAAAATGTAATGGACACGAAATCAAAATAATCTATTCCACATAATGAATTCATTCTAAATCATTCATAATCATTTATTCCCTCAGTTTTGTCAGCCTGGATGGCCTAGGATACTTAGTTAGTGAAAAAAGTATTTGAAATCTATCTACTAATCTTTTGTAGATGGTTTACAGTCGTCGATGTTATGCTCACAGAAGGAAATAACAATAATGCTTCCATTGATTATTTACAGGTGTTGCAGAAAATATTCTGTCGAGAAAAATGACTAAAACATGATTATGTTGAAGGCGAGCTTTGAACCACGGACAAAAATCGCGCCTCCCTCTGCGATAGTTTTTTTCATGAGTTTTAATAATGTAGTTACAAAAGCGCAGTCACTACTATATAGCTTGGTCAAAATGAGTATTGGTTAATCGCATGCTACTCATTAACTCATTAACACTTACAATCGAGCATTGTTTATTGCTTTTAGTTTCGCGGAAACACTGACGTACTTCAGGATAGTGAAGCATATTATTAATTCTCAAATTATCTGGCAATTTTGTTTCTCGGTACTTTCAAATCTTGATCACCGAGCCACAACGAATCACTAATGAATCGTGGTAATGTCAGCCCGCATAAACTGTACATTCTTGAGTAACTCAACACCAAGCGCTTGTACTATCAGGCTTGCGTTTGTACTGTCAATTTTCCACTGGATGTTTTCCACTGTGAAAGATAACGTAGTTTATGGTGTCATAAACAGCCACAAATTGTTGAAATGGATATTTTGGAGTAATTAATTGTATGGAGAACATGCAGATTCTTCATGAATAGACTGTCTCGTCACATGTTTTGTGATGGCTTCGATTAATTCGATCAACGGAGCGTATGAACGTAAATTCCAGATCAAATATGACAACATCAGAGCCTGAAGTAATAAAACGCAATTTGCAGTACAATGCAGCCTTCACACAGGTTCCGTCGCAAACCAAACATATCATTGAGAGACCTACTTCTGTCAGAATCAATCAAACTGAGGAGCGCCAAACGTTTAAAAATTCCCATCATCATGCCTCCTATAATTATCCACAATGTTATGTTTCACATGAAATCCACAAAAATACCTACAACTCATGGTTCTCATTTGACAAAACGTAAATCGGTTAGTTTCACATGCAGAGGCGTATCTGCGGTATGACAGTCACGGCGCGATCCGTGGGTGCCACTCACAGGGGAGGCTATTTAGAGTGTAGAAGCTAAAACAAATAACAACGAACCTAATTTGACGTATCCTGACAGGAGCGCAAATTCCATGCTTGCCGTGGGCGCCTGAATAGCTAGATACGCCTCTGTTCGCATGAGTCTTTCGCATCTGGGACACCACCACACTGGGTTTGTCCCTCATACGTTTCACATGAAATCCACAAAAACACCTACAACTCGTGGATCTCATTTGACAAAACGTAAATCGGTCAGTTTCACATGCAGAGGAGTTAGTTTCACATGCATTATAGCGAGTGTACTCACCACAGACACTTAGACGAGAAGTCCTCTCCACCAGGTGCCTCCCGCGTGTGGTTGACAGTGAGGGTCCGCGCCTGCCGGCGACGGACACGCGAACCTAAGACCTGACGACGCACCGGCACTAGGACAGCGACTTGGACGGCGGCGGCGGTGGCGTCGGGGTCTCCGTCGGCGCGTGGACTACCACTCACTGGCGCTCGCCTCCACACCGCTCCTCCGCCACGGCCTCCACGGCCGCCGCCGCCGCCACCGCCACCGCCGCGGCTACTCGAAGTGGGGGCCGTGACGTCATGCGAGTGGTTTCGAATCGTTTGCTCGCGGGTATTGCGTCGCGGGCGGCCGCGATCGGGCCCTCCGGCCGAAGACAATCTACTGAGAGGCTACTGTAAGAAGACTCTCAGAGACTCGAGAGGCTACTGTAAGAAGGGACCGCTTTGACAGCAACTGCTTGGCCACTTCTGGCCAAATCACTGCAAGTTACGTTCATGCACTCATTGTGTCGATGCGTTCATTTACAGTTCCCTCATTTCTAAATAGCTTCATCAATATATCTTGCAGTGACATCGCCCTGCATGACGTTTATTTGTTTTCCGACCTGGCAAAGTGGTCCTTTCTTAGAGTACTTCCTCTGTTCGATGGGCACAGGAATCGAAGGGTCCGAAGGATCCAAGAATCAGGGATAGAGCGTCTGAATAACTCCTGCTAGAAAAGAAGCATTGTCTCTTCAATTATTAATCTATGAATCTATACCTATGTATTTCTTTCATGACTTCTACACGGGAATATTAAAATCAAAGAAACTATAACAATTTGTTTGAAACGAGAACACTCCTAAGTCCGTTCATAGGATGTTGACATTATGTGCTGCGTAAGCAAATATGATATTCATTTTATCCATCTCCCTGGAATTGTGAACGCCCTGGGTAACCTTCTAAATTATTCCCTGTGTAAGCAAATGAGAGTGGCGGATCCAGGGGTTATCTAAAGGCATTTATCCCATAGATATTTCATTCATTTAAAGCTTAGAATAAAAAAAGAACATTCTAATTCAAAAATATTTGTCGGAAAAGGGGATGAACTGAAATTGCTCACCCGCTCTTGAACACTGAAACACTTTCTCAATTTTCCCAGGCATAACCAATAGGTTTAGGAACCTGGTTAGTCCGACCGGGTTCCTAGAGGCCATGAGACTCTCAACACACATTCGGGTTTCCTGACTGTTTTGCCATTCCTTTGGTTAGCATTCCGAGCAAATACGAAGCTCCGTCGCCAAAATCCGACGAATACTCACGAACGAAAGCTTTCAGCTTCTAATTTTCTTTAGAGACCGGCTACTGATTGCTCTTATTCTGAAGGTTCATGCGCGTTCATGGCTACTCGTTATCCACGACAGATAAGCTACTCGCACCACCCAGCACACCATCGTCGGAGCAATGACGTGCTTCCCCTGCGTGTGTATGTGTGTATGTGCGTGTGTGTGTGTGTATGTGCGTGTGTGTGTGTATGTGTGTGTGCGTGTGTGTAAGGGATTGATTAATGTTTTCCGGCACGTTAGTTATGGTCATTAGTCCCGTTTCTATAGTGAATGTTTTATTTGTGGAGGTTGTGGCGTTCCTTCGCATGTTGATGGTGAGATCCAGCGCCGACCTACATATCGGCTTACGGGGATTCCCCCTCCAGATTTCTCCCCACCTGCGGGACACTGCGCGTAGAACACGTGTAGAAGTGTAATGCACATTCGTGTAAAGATTTATAGGGGGAGAGGACAAGACATGGAAGGGAAAGGTTAAATTACACACGGTTCAAGGCCCGTTTCTTCGAGTCTAGCACCGGGATTCGCATTGTATTTTTAGGAGAAACCACGGACAACTACCGAATGGAACACCCGGCCGCTAGAAGTCTCCTCCAGACACTTGATTCGACCTATTATAACTAGTGTTGAAAATCCAGACAACGGATACATTCGACCTACGACTGCTAGTGTCGAAACTCGGTCACCGTCAGAACTCGAAACTTGGGATTTCCTGACCAGAGTCGCTGCAGAGGAAACAGCAATGCTTTCTCTGAGCCAATTCAACCTATGGGAGTGGATGCAGACGGTTGCCGGCCATCTGAGCAAAATTGGGAGAAAGTGGGCGATTTCAAGTCATACAATTAAACGACGAGTAAAACTCATGTATCATAAGCCTGGAGGGGCCGCTTTACAACTTGCATTCCCTTGAAAAGATGTCATTGCAAGCTTCGGAGTACATGAGAATGTTACTTGCCCGCGTTACCGCGTATCCTGGTTATCCGTATCCCGAAGGCGCACACAAGTTTCCCGACTCGCCCCTGACTCCTCCCTCGTTTACCGCATTTTATGTCCTCACTTTCGCAGCCGTTGTCTCTCTCCCCCGCCCTTGCATTTTGCCTTTGTTTATGTGCAAAATCAGCTTCTGTCTGGATGATCGTCACTATCTGCCCTAAACTACATTCAGAATAAGATTAGTTATAGAAACTGTGGCGTCGTTAACACGAGGGCCAGAACCGTTAGGTCGGTGAAAGTACGCTGCGGGGGAGGAAGGGGTTGAGCCTGAACTTCCGGGAGTTTGCGCTCTGGCGGTTGACTCAGGTAGAGCCGCAGAGCCAAAAATACCGTAGGCTGTAAACTCCGAGGATGCTAGCCGGCGAGCCTCGCTTACGGAAGCAGGCGAGCCAACCCTGAGAATCCTGTGTGTGGGCGTAAACCAAGCTGCTGGCCAGCGAGCCTCGCGGCCGCCAGCCGGCGAGCCTATCTATAGAACGGTGGTGGGGGTGTCAACCTCAACTATTTAACGCGGCGCCATCTGCGCCCGCGTTCTCATTCAGTTTGCATCGGGAAGCTTGTACGTGCGTACAAGGGGTGTAGGAGTGTGGGCGAGATGTCCGGAGAGTAAGGGCCAGACGATCTCGCGTGCTGTAGGCACACGGTCGCCACGACCGGGTTAAATTTTGGCGTCAGGCCATGTGACGGTATTTGTCACGGGACGGGGGTCCGACACCGCGCAGCACGCGTGGCTTGTATTTTCTACGGTAAAGCAGTGTTCTGAAAGGAAAAAGTTGCCGGAGTGTTTTAATATTAGCAATTCATTGTAACTTGTACATAATCTTTAATATATTATTTTTCTTTTGTTATTGAAATTTATTTCTTATTTCACTACGTCACAAAACCTTCAAAGTACGGACAATCGTGAACACAATTCGGATTATCCCCCGGGTTATGATCACAGAGAATCGTGTTTAGGGCGGGCAAACAGCGCACTGTCATATAGCCCCCAACGTGTGTGGTATTAATTAGGATCTTTAGATGGGCGAGGACAGACATGTATTTTCTGATTATTAGTGATTGCCTATGCCATGTGAATTCCTATACTGCACTGTTGAACTTTGGGAATTTTGTCTTCGTTTGAGGCAGTATAGGATTTTTCCATGTTTTTTTTCTGTAGTTCTTAATAAGTGTCGAACTGACGTCCTTCACGGCCTATCTTTAATTTAATCGTCGATTATTCATATTGAAAGGTTCATAAGATTTTCTGATTACCTATTTGTATGACGCAATATGGTTGCGGAACGGAAATCAATAGCAGGATTGTTGCCAAAGTATGAAAAGTTGAGTAACACCCGACAAAATAAGCTAAGTACTTTTGCCAACAACGTATAAAGCGGGCTGAATGCTACGACCATTCTAGTAATGAATTTGACAGCTGTTGGAAAATAACTGAATTCTTTATTCCAAATGAAGAAGCGGATGTTATTTCAATAGTGAATCATTATTTTGATGACTGTTGCATTGAAATTTGACAACCTAACCTTCAGTTATCAGAATCTGAATCCATAAATAAATCATCTACGAGCAACATCTACGATCAGCAAAATATCATATTGCTTTATAAACAATTTCTTTTAGTTTATTTGAGTCGCTTTTGATAGCTTCATCTTCATTGCGAGATGTGACGTTGATTATTCTCTACGTAGAATAAGAACAGGTTTTCCAGTCGTATCCGCGCCAAATTGAAGCGACGATTTAAGACGAGTGCAGTCATCGACGATGTCACGAAATATTGTGTAGTTCGACACGCTATATTAAAGGTTGCGCATTTTTTTGCAATTTCGAAAGTGTAAGGCAACTGCAAACAGCCACATTCCCCGCAAACTTCCGTAACTACATTTTGCAAGAGACTTCTGACATCATTACTCCTTATAGATCTTGAAATCGTCAATGTGTTCAGAAATCTAATGGGCATTTGCAGCAAGCGGCGAGGATATATTTGTCTTACAATTTGCTGCTGTGTGTACCGTAGGTCGGGAGTTCTAGTATTTGACTCTCTATCGACATATCTCTGTCTTTGCAGATTGTGGAAAGGAATAGCACAGTGATGCAAAAAAATGTAAAAAAAAAAAACATGGGCGACAGTGAAACGTAAACTTTGGAGGGAAACATTAAAGAAAGTAATTTGAAAACTAGTACCTCCAAGAAATGTTATTTTGTCACAATTTATTTTTGCTTTTTTAGTGTTAGTGAAGTGCATGCCGGAAATTAATAAAGATTCGTTATGTTCAAGATATTCTTAAATGTATCAATTTCCTACTCTGAAGAACTTTCAAAACGATTTCTTACGAAATAGTCACACGTATATGAATATAAGCACTATGGGATCATCGTAACCTATCAAATACTGCAAATTTTGTGATGTCGATTGGACCAAAGGTTGACTTCAGATGGTCACTTGCCGTTATAATTGTGGCTGCATCAACGTTGAGACCATCCACCAGATCTCTATTTGAGTCAGGTGATAACATAAAGTTGTTTCAGTGCGATGTTGTTCCTAAATATGTTTTCAGTCTTCGAAAGGAACTAAATATTCGCTTTTTTTGGAAGCGCCATCAAACGTATACCCCGACGAATTCTAATAGTTACGTCAATCTAATTAATAAGTTGTGTACATTAATAGTAACAATGGAATGAGAATAAAGCGACTCCCCAAATACCTCTCGTCAGCGACACCCGCGAAAAAGAATACTGAATTCAGGATTCAACGCTCATTCATCATACAAATAAACGTATACTGAAAATCAGAAACATTGTTCAAAATGACCCCGTCTCGTATTGCAACAAGTGAGGGTGCTTAAATTATTTAAATGCTAGTAAAAAGTACGTATGCTGCGGCAGTAAAAAGTACGTATAGTAAAAGTGCGTATAGTAAGAATATATAGCAAGTATGTATAGTAAAAAAGTAAAAAAAAATAGCGAAGTCATTGAGTACCACGCGCTTCTTTACTTGCTAGTTTGAGATCAACTAGGCTAGTATACTCTACATCGAGGGTGCCTTCATGAGCTCTTTGATTTCCTCCTGCCGTTGATGTCAACAGATAATGAATGGAAAATCCAGCACTTCCGCGTAAAGACGCCCAGTCAATAGCACGTAGAAAACTCTTAAGCAATATTACTCTGAACGTTCTTCATCATCACAATCATCGACAGCAAGGATTAGACCTTTTAATGAGTCCCGTCTCGAAATCGTTCATGCCATCTCTTCAAGAAACGTCCTACATTTCTTTTTCCTTTAGGTACTTATTGAAGAACTTAACTGCACTGAACATTCTTGGAGGTAATAATTAGGAGATTATTGAAGCAATCGCATGTACTGTATAGCCATATGGTATATAGAATTAGTGGCCTGCAGCAGAAAAATGCTGCCAACCAAAAACCACAAAATGGTTTTCCAAAATGTAACACGCACACTGCTCCAGAACAACTAATAAAATACTCTCGTAGAACACTGAAATAAAATAAATATAAAAAACTGTATTCAATAATAGTGCAATAACATAGTATGTATGTCATGTATATAACAATGTACATACAGTACACGAGTTCTTTGTAAACCAAGAATGTCAACAAGTTGTTATTTCTTAATACATTATGCGAATTCCACGTGTTTATTGGTGGGTGCATTTTCAAATCGAAACTGTTTCCGGTTTTTGAAAGATGAAATATGTAAGGATAAAATCATGGGCTGCCTGGACAGCCGAGGTGGCTAGAGCGCGTGATGACTCAGCGCTACGGTCTGATGGGTCGCGGGCTCGTGTCCCGCCGTGGGCACGCTTGTTTGTTCCTTGTCTTTCATGTGTGTCTGTTGTCGCGGAAGGCCTTGTGAGTGCTGATCACAGACCAAGGAGCTCGCATTTGTGTCAATGTCTAGTGAAAAGGTTAATCCGAGTCCCCCATGAGGGACATCGCGGAAACCCGGCGCAGAGAGTCGAAATCGGCATCCCCTTAAGCTGGAAAAAGGTCCCTGAAGAAAATGTATGTTCTTAAGGGGCCTTTCTCCATCCTTATATCCTAAGTATACAATAATGGAAGTAACTTTGATTTTAAAAAAATATAAGAACAATAAAAAAACAGTTATGTAAACATTGTCAAGCTGCAAAAAATGCATTCCATGAATGAGTTTGTCGGGGGG
>BOPP01000174.1:1992194-2005600 GCA_017312745.1 Gryllus bimaculatus
GCCATCTTTCATTACGTAAGAATGACAATGAAGCTACCGACCTTGCTGATAGAGGTTGGGTTAAGATATTTTCAGTATTACGTACTATGTCGATACAGTACATGTCACTATGGTTTCGTTTGTCAGGGTATATTCTTGAACTTATGAACAGCTGCGGCATAACTGGACCCTCTTAATCCACCGCATATACCTTGTGAACTTTAATCATCCAATAAAAATAATGCGATGGTTTAAACAAAATAATCCTCGGGAAAAGAAGCATTATGATCACTTTCTTTTTTGCCTCCCCCCAAACACACTTACACACACCAAAAAAAATATGCCAGGGAGACTCACGCTTTACACTGTTCTTTTGTAGCCTTGTGCTCTACACCTCAAGAGCACTCCCTAGCGGTGTCGGGACAAAGCATCGGGGGACGCGACTGATCCTCTCGGGATTAGTGAGACACGCCTCCACGCACGTGGCACACACATTTGCTTAATAGTTGTTACATGGAGGTAAAGGCAAAACAGATGAAGGTAGGAGATGTTACATTCTGCCAAAGAGAAAGAGGGCAAGGAATATTAAAATGTTAACGAATAATATGTAGTTTTCGAATCACAAATTAAATACATTTATTTCACACTATTTATTAAATATTAGTGTCTAAACCAAAGTTATTTTAATAATTAATTTATTAACTTTCACTTTTTTCAATTAATTTGTTTCCTGGTTTTTATTTAGATTTAGATTTATTTAGTAAAAAAAACAAACATTAAAAACTGTGACGTGTTGGGGGAGATCATCTGTGCACGTTTTATTGAGTTCCAGAATCCCTTGCCCTAATTTTAACTATAAATAGTTGAAAGATGAGTAAAAATTATTGATAAATAAATCGAAAAAATGTTCAAAAGTGCGAAATTAGCAACATTTTGAAATGATTCGAAATGAAAAGATGAAATCTGTCAGGAAGGACTAGAGTTGATACATTTCGAAATTCCCACGGGCTGTAATTAATTTGTTAATATCCATTCATTATTGATAACTTTTATTTTAATTCAAACCATTGTCACGTATATACGTTAATGAATACATAGTTATTAATTAGTACATATTTCGTACCTAACACTGTGTGCCTTCAGTCCAGAGGCGTTTAAGTCAATACAAGATTATTACATCGTACGGTATTCTAACCTTTCGAATTCTGGCATTCACCACATTGGTCTTTCCATCGCATCAAAGCTTAAGAAAAACGTTCTAAAATGGGAGTACCTGTCGCCAGAATACGAGTGCACACTAATCGATCTAATTAGTTGTATCAATATACCAATTATCTATAACAATAAATTCTCCCTTTTCAATGAGGATGCATATAACCCCGATAATATGAAGTGACCAATGTGTGAGCTGCGGGTCAAAGAACTTTCTGAGCCATTGCGACATAGGAAAAAGACGATTAACGTAGTGCACTTCAGCAAATTCGACTCGACATCTTACAACAAGTTGGAGAACACTCCAATAGCGAGCGCCCCAAATGCCCGACTGGGCCACCGCGCACGCCATCTCGCATGACACGCCTCTTCTCGGAAAGACCTGCGAATCAGCAGATCGCGTCAGACTCATCTCTCGTACCCACGGTCGCCCAAAGGGTGGGGCAGCTGGGAGAACTTGCTTGGCCATCAGTTTGAAACATTATTATTATTATTATTATTATTATTATTATTATTATTATTATTATTATTATTATTATTATTGTTGTTGTTGTTGTTGTTGTTGATGTTATTGTTTATTAACTTTCTCAACAATGTTGGAGGTTACATAATACATCGGAATTCAGATTCAGGACGCATTACAGTCGACATATTGTTTTGCTTGATCAGAACAAAGAAAAACTTATTTACATATAAGAATACAAGTCGAATTGATTTTCAATAAATAATAGAGTTAATACATTCATATAAATCATCCACTATCGTGTTACTATTACCATTCCCTGATACACATACATACGACATTCATTGTCCCTGCTCGATTGGTTAAACGGTAATTGAGTCGAATTCAGTCAAGCTCGTCTCCCAAGAACGTTCTCACAATATGGAAAGTGTCTAGTATCACGGACTTCTGAATTTGTGATAAATATATTTCTAATTGAAGGATTTCTAAGCTTTTCTTCGCGGTTTTATAAATTAGTCCTCTGGCCAAAATGATGATGGGTCTACTACAAACTTTCTTGACTCTCAAAATGATTATGAGTCTACCGAAATGATGATGGGTCTATTATCATTATTGTTATTATTATTATTATTATTATTATTATTATTATTATTATTATTATTATTTTTATTATTAATTATACTCCTCGTCTTTGTCACACCACTGCGAATGACCTTCACGACTTTTCCTAGTGGCAAGTCCTCTTCGCGCGAATATACGGAAAACAAGAGAAATAGCGCATCCAGTCAGGTTGTATTTTCTGGTCGATGTCCGGGGATTGCATGCCAAAGCTCTTTTCTCCATGCGTGCGATGTACACACGTGTGGCGATTCATTGTAAGGTATCAAAAGGAATGGAGTTCTCGTTTTTCTTCACGGAAAAGGAAGGCAACTGTTGCTGACGTCATTGATAAGTATTGTTCGTGTGTAAGGTTAAATATTTCTGTTTCAGCGCACGTTTCGAATCACAACTATGCCATTGTGTTTTACTTTGAAATTGGTTTGGTTGTTCAGGTTTTGGACAGAGAATTAACGCTGAGGGCCAGTGAAATAAGCGCAAACGAATTAATATGCCATGTGTGTTGTAGAGTGTGGCAGAGCGTGAATGTCCGTATTTCATCACATTCACTCAGATTTCTGGAATGGGTATTCACGAGGAAGCAATATAGATGCCCGAAGAAATTATTTCCCATCACATTACATTTAAAATATTTCAAAAAACTCTCTAACGTTTTCATTAACCTAGTGGCATGTGATAGTTACAATATTTACTGTTATTTTTAAAACAATTTTGTAACAAACCATAAACAGTTAGATGCAGAAATTAATAAAACATTTTCATGTCTTACCCAGAATCGTGCCCATAACTCTTTTCTCGCGAATAGTTAGCTTACTACTGAGCAATCCGCCAAATACCTTTCGGTGAACAGCAACAGCATTTATTAAATTACAATATAGGATCTATAAACGTTTTTTTACTATCTCAATTGACAATAGCAAAATTGCAAGGAGTATTTTATACTTCAAAATAACTATAAAAATTATTAATAATCTTAATATCAACACTTCTCATTGTTTTTGACGAACTATAACGTTGACTTTTAAGTTGGTGGCGCTAGGGCGTGGGGCCACTGCCTCTGTACGCGCGTTCGCCTTGCATCGAGGCTGTGGATTTGAATCCAGCGAAGGCATGGATATTCTCAGTTGTTTTATTGCATGGAATGCATTTCCAAATACAGCACGAAAGAAAGGAAGGAAGGATAATCTATCAGAAACCGAAAAGTGTCAAAGGAGTGAAATACGATTCCAACCTTGCCCTCTTTAAATTTATTGAAGTCTTTCTCAAGCAGGCATCTGACAGCGTGTTTGTTCGTCATCCCATGAGTTGTTGTGTTATTGTTAATAATAATAAAATAATAATATAATAATAATATAGTAAATTACTAACGTCTCGTCTCTAGCGGCATTTCATCTACTTTTTTGTTGTAAGCAATTAAAGTATATATTTTCATTACAATATTAGGATCATTTCGGTTAATTTAATGAATCGAGACGTGACGTTCATGCTGCAACGGAAAGGCATATACGATAATTCACTTAATAAATATAATAATAATAATAATAATATAATAAATAATAATAATAATAACCAATAATAGTAATAACGTCTCGTCTCCGACAGGCATTTTCATGTTTCATTTTTTTGTACTAAGCAATTAAAATATATATTTCATTACCAAATTAGGTTTCTTTTTCGGCAAATTATTGAATCGAAACTGAACTGTTTATGCACGTTCGGAAAGGCACTCAATAATTCGCAGGCGGAAAACTCCGCAAAATAGTTTCTCCAGAATTCTCAGTGGAGAATTTTGTGCAGGAATCCGGAAAAAATGGTCCCTTCCACCAAAAGAACGCGACGTTCCGGCAGTATTGCCCCGAATGGTGGAGCAGAATGGGTCTGATAATACGCTCTGGACACACTCAGAGACATAAGGACTAACGAACACTGTAGGTACCCAAATACTGTTTGTAGATTAGCAGCAAAGGAGAGATGGTTTATGAGATGTACTTAAGAAGATAGGCAAAGAAGACAATTGCACAAACTACTTCAAGTGAAACACACAAACATTATATTACATGCGATGGCTGTTGATGGGATAAGAGAGAAAGATTGGTTACTGGTTGGCACTGGTTCGGTTAGCCCATTTAAATAATAAATAAATTTTTATATAAATAAATAACAATTTAATTAATTAAATCAATTCCTTATTGGTAGCGAGGCTCATGCCATTTCACCTACTCTTCCGCCTGACTACATTCAAAACATTTTTAATACAATTGTTCATGATTATGAAATTCAAAGAGAAATACATACGCAATTTGGATGAAGGGTTTCTCACATTGAAGATAGGATAAAAGCGAGAGAGGAAGGCGTTGATAGAAAAAGGAATGCTCTCACATCATTTGTGAGATTTTATTGATTTATTTCATGATAGGGGTATATTAAAATTAATCATAAAAGTATCCGATTGAATACTACGAGATGTTACTGAAATTTAGAGATATTATATTTTGTGACTAGCAAGTTAGGTACAGAAGAAGAGTAGAAAGAGCTTGTTTAAGTTAGTAAAATGTTAATAAGTACTACTAATTATTTCAAAGAGGTTTTGAGGGTACTAAGATTGCGTACATATTTTTGAACTTCCCCTAGAAAGCGAAACTAGAAAGCGAGGGAATAACGTTAGCATACAAGCGAAAACACTTCGAGTCAAGAGTTCAAGTCTTAAGAGAACTGGAAAACATTGGAAAATAATGTATTTCGTAATGATAATACTCGTATTTCGAAATAATAATAATAACAATTATAATAACAACAATGTTAATAATAATATGAGAATGTATTACAAATCTATTCGGTTAATAAATTTGATACAAAATTAATTAAAAACGTGGATGCGAACAGTTCAATTTTAGAAAAGGTTTTCAGTTTAAACTCCGAAAATAGGAAAGTGGAGATTATGAAAAAAATAGGAAATATGTACCAATTAGAGTATTCCCAAGACTTGAAAACCCGACCAATCATTCCCCCACCCGTAACCAATGATGTATATGTATAACGTACAATATAATAATGCGAACATTATAATTGTACAAAACTTAATTTATTTACGCGTTCGCCCGGTCTCACTTCTCCCAGGCGCACTTAGTGCGAATTCACCGTGTGCGTCGTGGCCTTTCCTGCATCTTCATATCGCGATCATCCATGTCCCGTAAAGCGTTGATACATTTGTCAGTGAGACATGCAAGCAGTGGAAAAGACGAGGTTCTTCTTGAACTATATGTTCCATTATTAGTCATTTCTTCTTTTCTCAGCAGCAACAGCGCTGTGAAATATGCCCAATTGATTCGCGAGACGAGAAATAACTGATAGTTTCTCCTTGGAACGATTTGGAATCAATTCGGTCGGATAAAAAAGCGCGCGTCGTTTAAAATCGATTTATAGGTATCGAAACAATAATTACGTCACCTTATATCACTTAACATTTTATTTTGTAATTACATTCAGGAAATTAAACACAAAAATTGATATTTATCCCTTGTCTCTCCGTTGGAACTGCCCCTGATCACCTGCTATGTGACTTAGGAGTAGATGTCGCTTCAAACTTCCTTTGCGTAGTGCCTAGATGCAGAGAATAACGCATTCCATTGTTCCACACATCCCGCCATTTTATATCCAGTTGTCAGGAGAATTGGAACTGCGTGGTATTCTGTTGGTTGAGAACCATAAATCTATCTCAAACCAACATTAATATTGATGAAAATCTCCTTAATGTCACCAAATGTTACATTTTACCTTCAGCTCCTGAAGGTAACTCCTAGCGGACCTAACCGGTGAGAGAATAATAGGGAGTTTTAACGCCAGGCGTAAGGAGGTAATCCTTAAACTCTATCACGTGGCTAACGCCTTCCTACGGTCGCGTTTTAGCAATTGCATTGCGTTATGCATTGTAACAAAGGAAGCATTTCAAACGTTGAACAGAGAAATTGCATAATATATCAAAGAGTGTAGGCTAGTGGTGAGACATTTAAAACACGTTACGTGTCAACAGAACAGCAAATGCACATTGTGCATGGAGTTTTAGATTTTGAATCTGATTTTCTTGAAAGTATAGGAAATACCTTAAAACAGCGTTCGTTATGAGCGTAAGACATAACGTATCCCGAAGATATGATTTGAACTTCTTTTTTGCGAATTTCTTCCTGCCACCTCTCCAACATATCCCGTTAATTTTTGCCAGCGTTGTGGAGTTCGTAAGGAATAATTGTAACTTACATACGGGGAAGCGGTTTATTAGAGTTGAAAAAAAAAACAACTTTTCCTGTTTTTAGAGCGCCAATGTGGCCGTTTGTAAGATGGGCCACAGAGACTCCCCCCCACCCCAAGGTGCACTATTTTGGAAGGTTATAGATCCTTACCTTAGGGCCTAAGGTAAAAACGTTATGACTTCAAGGGTTCTCACGTGACTTTAGTGCCATAACGCGTGGCGCTAAAACTCCCTATTAAATGGCGGCGGTTGCGCTATTCTCTGTATCTAGGGACTCTACCTTTGCAGAGTCTCCACTCGCCCTTCACCCACAAACACCTCACTCCACCCCCTTTCCCCGGGAATAACAGGACAGCCCTCGCCGGCGCTCTGTTCGGACGGACAGCCGCGACCGCCCAGTTCCTCTCCAGGCGGTCAGATGAAGCGATATCGATTTTACAGTAAAGGACGGATGTCCACGTGGCGAGGGTATCGAACGAGCGACAAGTAGCCCGGAAGAAAAGTTTTATGGAGCTTCTGGATACTTTGAGACGACCTGGCGTGCCAAATTGGTATCTCGGATGAGCGGAGCGCCGGGAAAATAAATTCCATTGCATGGGCGAAATGGGTTGACGAAGAAAGCTCTATTGTGAGAGATTGATTGCTTTGTGATTCCGGGCACGATAACTAACAGGGTTATCATTTCCCTAAGTGTAGTGCATGTTTTTTTTTCTCTGGAGGTGGCGGTGGTCTTTCCCCCACCCCCACACCTTTTTGCTGTACGGTGACATCCGGCGCCGACCTACACAAGGTATCTCCCACCAGCGGGGCCTCGCCACAGCCGAGATGAGCTCTTAGCTCCTGACGGGTCTCCCGGCATGTGTGGTAGTGTAGTGCATGCTACTGTAGGTGTGTAAGAGGTTAGGATGAGACAAGGAAGAGGAAGGTGTAATCGCGCGCAGTCCGTGGCTCGTTTGTTAGAGTACAGCTCCGGCATTCGCCTGGTGTTGATAAGAGAAACGACGGAAAAATACTCTATAGTTCGAGAGATGTTTCCGTTCTCCAAAAGGTGGAACTCAAAATGTAAATAGTGCGGTTGAAGTTGTTTGTTGTGTTATATTTGCTTTCAAAACGGGAACGTCAGAAGGCCGTTGTCAAACTATTGAATTCGATGCGGCAGTTAGCTGCTAATCGCTTGTTGAAGAATCACGTCGTTGCGCTTTCATACTTTTGAGGAGCTAAAATATACTGTTTAATTTCGTTTTTGTTTTCTGAAAATTTACAAGATCGTTACTCAAGCACAATTCACTTAACATCTACGGTAGGGTATTAAACGTTTTGAGTGATTTGTATGAGGAAATCAGTTACGAATGTTTGATGTTTCTTACAAAAGCAATGGGTACACATTCATGCACACGAAGACACACGTACAATCACTTCCAACAGAAAGTCTTGCATCGAATGATTCTCTCTCTGTGTATGACTCGATTGTTCCCCCACTGTCCTTCGGCGTGGCCTTAGTCTTGGCCAGAGAATATTATATCCGAGACGGAAATTAACGTTAATGCCAACGCTGTTATTCAAATCTCTAATTTTCATGGAGGGGGAAGCATGTATCTTGACCCCACTTTGAGCCAATACATTCTAAGAGCGATCTGCCAATAGAGATGGCGCGTAATAACGTCTGGGACATTTAAAATTATAATTTGGAGCAACTTTTCAAAATGGCGGCAAATTATAATTATATTAATAGTATTTTATGCAAAATAAATACGCTAGGCGTTTTCGAATCCAATAATTATTACAAGTAGGAATTCTGATGTGGTGAAAGGAATTATAGTCCAGGGAGTGCAAAATAAAAATTTATATCATAAACACAATATTTAATTCTAAAGTATATAAATATACATAGTCGTATACAATATACACATATTAATTCAGTGTTTACAAAATAAATATAAGCAAAAAATACATGCCGATTATTTCACTTTTCTGTAGACTGAATGTTGAAACCGTGAATTTAGAAAATTGTCAAAATACTAGTGACCATTATCTCTTTAATGGTATATCATAATCAAAACGACATTAAGTAAAGTAATTAATACAAGTCAAATTTCAGATTATTATCAAAACTCCTATAAGGATCTGGGCAGTGCAGTGCTGGTAATGGCTGCGTCTGATTTTAGAGTTAGATTTTAGATTTATTCAGTCAAAAAAACAGTAAAACTATATGTGACGTATGAGGGACAAGATAATCTGCGCACGTTTCCTCAAGTTCCAGAATCAATTCCCATCATTTCAACTAGTTGAAATGATTGAAAGATGAGTAAAAGTTAAAGATAAATAAATAAAAATAAAAATTTAAAAAGCGTGAGATTAACCACTTATGGAAAAACTAGTCATTTTCGTTCCCGAGTTATAGAAAACGTATTTGCGTCGGTCAAACGAACTGCAGATTTAATTTTTCTGCATTGGTAAGAAAATAGTAACTCACCCTTACCTCTACTCCTTCCAATACAAGCAAAAGGAGAGCTCAACAAAGCGTGCGCATAGTGAAGCTACATTAACGCCCAGAAACAAAACAAGGAGCCATCTCAGCATTTGCTCAATGGATCAGGGAAACTGGACTAAAACCAGATCGAGATGGGGGTCATTGAACCAGAAGCTTATGTACATTATTTGTTATAATCATATTAAATCTTTTAAAAAAAAGTACATTACAAATGTAAACTAATTCATTATATATCACCGTTTTGTTCAAATAAACATCATTTTTATTTTTGATGGTCAGTACAGTCTTTAATTGTATAGAAACAGTTATGCAGCAGAAAAGATTTTACGTTAAACTTAAAACTACTTTTAACTAACTAGAGCAACGTGACGCGTCGCGGCGCGGGGTGACGGAGGCGGGACTGGTGGCGGAGGTGTGGGGTGGCCGTGGGCGGGCCGCGGATGCGGGCGCCGACCGGTGGGCGGAGGGTCGCGAACAGTGGAACCGTGCTCGCGCATTTGTCCGGCAATGCGGCTCTCTTACCGCGGAGCCTCGAGATTACTTCCTCGGCTCTACGAAACTTTGCGTCCGGAGAATCAAGAGCAAGAACCCCTAATGCAACGGCCGCAACGCTGCGTTGGAAAATCCGCTCTGTTGCAACGGTTGCAAGCCTTTTTAACACATTAATATACAGTATAATCCCATATACATACTGTATATATATGAGAGAGAGTGAGAGAGGGAAGAGGAGGAAGGAAAGGAGGGAAGGAGAAGAGGGGAAGAAAGGGTAGAGGGGAGAGGAAGAGAAGAGGTGACGGGAGAGAGAGGGGAGAAAGAGAAGAGGTTGAGAGAGAGGGGGAGAGGGGAGAAAGGAAGAGTGAGAGAGAGGGGAGAGGGAGAGAAAAGAAAGAGGGAGAAGAGGGAAGGGGAGAAAAAGAAAGAACGGAGAGAGAGGAGAAGAGGGAGGAGAGGGGGAGAGAGGAGAGAGAGGGAGAGAGGGGGAGAGTGGAGAGAGAGATTTTATAGAATGGACCCCTTTTGACAAGTTATGCTGGCAACACAAATTGAAGGTTCTGCGTCGTTGTGTCCTTCAGCTATTAGACTCTTCTTCTCACTCGTTCGATTGCAGTTGGCTAACTTGTAAATGCTTCGACGCTTCTTTGTGATGTCTCGTCGACGAAAAATAGTGGCCTCAAAATGATTTGAAATTAGAATTGCTTCTAGTGGCTTCTGTTAAAAATTTTTTTTATAAACTTACATTGAATTTTTTAGTTTTGTGGGTGGATAATTTATGTTTTATTTTAAAAACCGAAGTGTTGAAATATGAGAATAACGTACTGTGCGGTTGCTCGTGATTTCGGCTTCCGTGTTTATTGGCTGGCAAGCGTTGTTTCCACGAATTCTTTTTAATTAATAATTTTTAATAAAAATTGTGACACGGGTTTTGAACCATGAAAAAGCAGGACCTGCGCAAGGCCTTCCTCCTGGCCTCTCCGAATTAACGAATGTCATTGGAATGAGCATATTAGTGGACATAAAAGATATTAGGCTCATTTTGGATATGAAAAACATGTACCAAGTATGATTGTCGGGGTTTATAATTATAAATAAACTACCTTTCAGAACAGAAACTGCATGAAGCGCATTCGCTGTAATACGACCAGAAAAGCGTGTTTTAAAATACCCTGACAAAATTTTCCTTCTTTACTATTTTCATTGCGTAGCCAGTTCTTTCTTAATATTCAGACCAGTTTTCACACATACAATTTAAATAATTTATAAATATTTCCCCGATTCGCGGTACTGCATATACCTAAGCGAACCTCTTAGACTTGTGATACTAATGTCTTTCGGGAAGCGGTAAACAAAAACACTTTTATCGAAAGAAGGCCATGGCTAATAGCTGCCCGCGTAGTGAGGTATATTCTGAATTAACACTGATGGTCACTTTGTTTACGAAAATGAAATTTGTCTCATTTTTAAAAAATTGGGCTTTATATACCTACAAGCGTTTGTCAGTAACGTTTTCTTCGCAACGGCACCTGCTGAATTAAGAGTGCTTTGCAACAAAAAAAAATATATTTGAAAGTAATAAAGAACAACATATGGTTTAGAAGGTAAACTTAATCACTTGCAAAGCTCATGTTTATTGTTAATAATTGCCCCTTCTTTGGGCGCAAGTAGTTCCATACATCTTCAGTAATGTTCTTATGAAATAAACTTTTCATATAAGGAAAAATTCGAAATATACTAATTAATTTCTTAAATAGAATATTATAAGAAAATAACTTACTAGCATTTTATTTTGCTCAAAACTGTTTTTTTTTAACTCTGTAATACGGATGATTATTGAAAACAATAAAAATAATGTTGAACAATATATTTTCACTTGAGAATAATTTATTATGAAGAAATTTATCTTCTACTAACATTTACTGTGATGATATATTTCGAATTTTGAAATAACAGACAGTTATTTCAAGTTCGTTTAAGTAATCAGTATTATTACTTCTCTTATTGGTTGCAGAACGGGAGGATGATAATGCATGATGTTATTCATGCGATGTTTCAAAGGAGATATAACAACAGTTTCCATTACCACCAATTCTTCGCATTTTAGACATTATGCCTCAAATAGACAATTTTAGACGCCACTGAATGGGCTTTAAGGCGCACTTAAGAACCTTCTTTATATCATAACGTCAGAAAAACGTGTTCTTACTAATCTTGAAACGTCTGCGTCAAATGAGTAACGAATATTTGTCTAAAATACGAATCGTGGGTTAATTCTGATTTAAGTAATTGGCTGCAGGTTTAATGTATATTATTATATAAAAAAACCACAAATTAGTTTTCTGGTTCCAACCCACATATTTTTAATATTTATCTCCAACAATTTGTAATTACTGTTTAAAATTAGAGTAATTACGTTGTTCATGGTTGACCACTTTAAAAAAGTCCCCTCTCAGTGCACATGACGTATTACGCGAACCAAGCAAAAATGAATGAGTACAATTATGTTGTAAGAGAATTATGATGGCAAAAATTTAAGATGAGAATAATGTTATTAAATAAAACGGAGGGATTAGTTTGTTTTAAATAAATTCATGAAGTAATTGTGCTTTGGATGCTCGATTGTAATATATTATACTAGAGAAACGACTTAAACGCCTCCTCGTGCATTTAAAAACAAGTGATCTTCCAACAATTTTTTTACCTCTATCTTACTTGGCTACCAAAAAAACACAACATTCCATTATCAAACGAATTGTCTTGAAATTGGAGCTTTTGATACAGGACTCTATGATTTATTTGAACAAGTTTTCTTACTTTGTTTTTAAATGTTCTCCCGCGTGTTTCAATCGTTGGCATAACTAGGAACGGTTTTGCGGTCCAATCCGATTTTTTTTTGCAAGGTATTCTCTTAGCCGGAAATCCTCTCTCTCTGAATTCCGCAGAATCGGGATCAGAAAGATCGAAAATTCTAGAAAATTAACCGAAATGTGAAATAAAAAATGATTTCTTTCATATTTGGCCTGAGATCCTAAGAAATGCGAATAAATTGCTTAGTAAAATCAGACAACCTACCAAAATTTCCAAACCCCCATCACGTATTGTCAGTTCAGTCTTGCGGTTTTGAGGTTTGAGTTGGTTATGGGGTTTTTTTGTTTCAAACATCGACTGCTTAGTGTTGAATTTTGGGATAGGAATTATATTCTATGATAATATTTTAAAGGAATGTTTTAAAACTAATTCTGGAAGGCTTGAGTTTTTTCAAAAATAACTTGATTGTAATGAGACGATGTGCATGACATGATCATGTGGTTTCATGCAAGTACGGTGACTGTACAAGGTTATGATAGCGAAATTTTGTGCAGTCATTCCAAAAAGACACACAACATGAAACCAGCCAGAATGTTCTCTGAACGAATTCCACCTTTTCCGCATAGGCAATGGTGCTTCCCGGCATATATTCAGAAATACCGGCCGGCCTCCGGGTCCGGCGGCCGCTTTTGGTGGTGGTGGTGGTGGTAGTGTGGCGGCGACGTAAGCGGCGCCCGGTGGCCGTTGGGTGGTGGTTGGTGGGTGACGACGGTGGCGGCGGCCGTCAACGGTGGGAAAGACGTGGCGGGTGCGTGGCGGCGGCGGGTGGGGAGCGGGTGACGGAGACGTTGGCGGGGGGGCGGGGGCCCCGGCGGGGGGCGGCGGGGCGGCGGGACGGTGGTGGCGGCGGCGGTGGGTGGCGGCGTACGGTGGCGGGGACGGTGGGCGGCGACGGTGGCGGGGACGGTTGGCGGGTGGCGGTGGCGGCGAACGGTGGCGGGGGCGGCGACGGTGGCGGGCGGGAACGATGGCGGTGGGCGTTCGGTTGGCGGCGGGGTGGTGGTGGCAAGCGACGGTGAGGCGGGGGCGGGGGA